>JAMKCH010002352.1:0-183813 GCA_023653785.1 Ophioderma brevispina | reverse complement strand
TTTGGGATAATCCGAGATCATGACGATCAACGTTTAGCTTTATGTCTACCTCACTGTTTTGTACAACTTCAAACAAATCGATGTGATAAACAATTGATTGCGATCAGCTGATTCCGGAACTAACCATTGGCGGTAACGTTAATGGACTTTCTCATATTATTTCCAAGGGATGAAAAAAGACGTAAATATTTAATAACATAGCCTATAAAATTAAAAAAACCTGTATGAACTATAGGGTAGGCCCCTACATCAGATACGATGAAAAATAAATAAACAAAAATGCCCGCGAAGCAGAAATTATAAATTACCGGTTATAATTTTTTAAAGTAACTAAGGACCATCCCTTCATCACACCGCTTAGTCGGCGGCAAACACACCAAAAAGGCCCAAATGAAAAGGCAAAAGAGATAAACCGGGTGAAAATACATAAAACAACAAATACTGGACATGGGAATCACGCTGAGTCGTTTTGAGCGGTTGAAAAATGATAACCTATATTCCTATCAGCAAAGCTCGGTGCAATTAGAGCCATGAATATTTTCCCATCCATGTTACAAAAATCCGACTCGCCGAACTGAATGAAAGAACGTAACCAAACCAAATGAGCGTAATGCCGTCATAGCGACGGGGGTCTCCCACTTCGCTCGTCAAGGGTTCCATCCACGTGACTTTTGAGCTGCTATTTTCTCGTATTGTCCTTCCAGATTTACTCCTTACTAAAAAAGTTATGATTATATTTATTCTTCGTAATTTTAGGTTATTTTTCGTTTAAACTTATATTGGATAATTGGTGTATTAAATTGCGTTAATCGTCACTGATCTTGAACGAGCTTGTGTGAAAACTGAGATGATGTAAAAATGTCAATCATCGAGACGTATATGCTTTATGTGTGCCGCTTACCGACAAAGCAAGTCATTCGATCGTTCTTGTTTGGCGATTGATCCTGGAAGACTAATTCTTATTGATCCGATTGTGTGGTTCGCCTTAAATATTATGCAATATGGGCTTAGGAGTTTTTGACAGCATTTAATGATTTTTCCGGCTAAATTCAGTGTCAAAATTTTGAGTTTAACCAGAGAAGGATGGTATTTGAACGAATGAATTAACTTGAATTCAAAACTTTGCAAACAACCTGACGAAATAAACGGCCTTGGGAAAAATAAACGGCTCGGGAAAGCATAATTGAATCACAAACCTTATCGTAGGCCCTCGTAAAGGATTAACATACACGTTTCAGCCACATCAAAGGTAAATCTGGATCATTAGTTCATAAGTTTTAGGAACTAGGAATAATCATAGACTACGTTTTTTTTTCAGGCGAAATATTAACAGCAAAATAAAAGTAAATTTTTATTTCAAAAAACGTCAGGACATCGATTACCCGGGAGATACCCAAGTATGTATTGCGATATTACCGTGAACGGCGATATGTCCACCCTTACACTTCGTAAAACCCTTTCCAATAAAAATAGTATTTATATTGCTGCAACTATACTAAATGTAAAACAAAAGATTATTCAGCATTGTTGTGAATAATGTTTTGTTTAGAGATACCTATACTTCAAGCCTATGGAGGATATAGACTTTGCCAAAAAAGAGAATAAAATTCAATTGAAATATCAGTAATTCTTGATGTGTGCATCTTGCACATACGCATATATACAACACACTATATAAACCTACACACACATACACAGACACCAATACATATAACTAATACAAACATACATGCGCGCCACCCACCACCCACCCACACAATGAAAACGCCAAAAAATCTTTGGATGAAATTTTTACTCTTGTCTCTTGGAAATCACACAGACACACACACATACACAAAAACACATATATACATACAACACTCCCACACACGCTCGCACCACAACGCACCATGCAAACGCACAAAATCTTTAGATGTAGTTTTTACTCTTGGAAATGGATTTACTCTGGAAATTTGACCCCAAGAGTGAAATCACTCTGGAAAAATCCTTAAAAGCTTTGTAAACCACGCCAAAACATGTTTTAACATTGTAAGGAGTCAACAAATGTAGTAAAGCCCATGTTAATTTGTAACACCAACATAAAGTACATTCATGGGTATGTCCAAAATGATGATTCAACTGCAACTGATCATTTTTAGTGGTACATTTATTTATAAATACACCATGTCAAAGCTAACAATGCAAACCTAGAACTTGTCTGGAACAAGGAACAGTTAACAATAGATAGTGTTTTTTAACAGTTAACAAGAGTAAAACAAGAGTTGTAGTTAAAAAAGGTTTTGTATACATATTATAATCTTTGTTTTTATTGTTATAACAACAAAAAATGTATCTGAAAGGAACATTGGATTAAAACAAAATTAAAAATTTAATAATGGTGCTGCATCTTGAAACTGATTGATTGTTTGTTTTTGTAAGATTAAGTGTGGAATTCAGGATTTGATCTATTGTAGTCATGGTATTGTAATAAATGAACATTGTTGAAGTATGATTGTGAAAGACGAAGCTTGCAATACATCAAAAGCTAATAGTGAAGTTGAAACAGTGGTGAAGCTTAAAATATGCAATGGCAAGTATGAAGAAACAGTGTGACGCTTGAACTATTACTTTTCAGTATGGTGAAACGGTGGTGACGCTTCAGATCTGCCAAAATTGACAAAAGTGACGCGTCACCTTGGAATAATCCAAAGGGTGAAGCGGGACTAAGAACAATTTGCAGAAATAGTGATACCGTGACTTTTTTTGTAACAAGTGAAGTAGTGGGGAAATCCTGACGTGAGAAATAATTGGACCAGGTGAAGAAAGGTGAGGACGTGAGGAGGGTGGGTTACACGCTTCAAATTGCGCCTGCCGTAAAGAACAACAAGATGTTATCAAAAAATCTGAAATCCTTTCGCAAGCTGTTAGGGCAACTGTTATCTAAAGGATTCAAATGATCTTAAAAATTTTAATTTATTAGGTTAGCTGATCTTTTTAAGATAAAGTTATTTAGCGAGTAAGAGTGATTAGGATAAATAAACAATAGGATCAATGTATTTGATGACTTAAAAATTGTAAACAGGTTATCTGAAAATATAGAAAAATTAAATAAAAGCAAAAACTAACCATTTTATACTTTCTTACGCATTCGCAATTAAAAACCTTTCTAAACCGGTCAACACTGTATTTATCACTTGGCAACCGGTGAAGGTTAAAATGTGGATAGAAGTGTGTAGCAATGAGTGGTTAATGCTTAGGAAAATGATAGTAAATGTTGAGTTGTGAAAATGTGTACAAATAGCTAGAGTCGCTTTTGCTAAATACAGTTTTGAATGTACATACAACATACACATAAAAAATGTTGAGTAGTAAATTATTTCTCTTTGCAATTACAAAGTGTTCTCGTTCCGTGGTCAACCAGTTCTTATTTTTTTTTTTTTTTTTTGTACCTAATGCGACAGTTTATATAGCTATATCTCGTATCTCGCTTTTGGTGAAGGCATCTCTGCTATTGTTCGCATTAAAACCGCAAAGCCTGCCTTAAGGGCTGAGGTACACACCAGCAACAGGCATTTCTTCGGTTAATTTTTCAAGTATCCGTAATGAGTCCAGAGTGGCCAATCATCGTTGTAATACATTACCAAATTATCTTGGCATAAATAATAACGACACTCAGATAGTTATGCAAATAAGGAATTGCATGGAGCGATATCAGCGTTATTCATCATTGCCAAAATGTCTGTTTGGCATGCAAGGATCGTGACGGAGAAGAGGATTATGTGGTGTGGGCTTTAGTTCAGTACGTTGGACCAATTCACGTATCAGCATCTGACACTTGCATACTCCTATATTGCAATGATTTTTTTTTCCCTTAGCATGCTGAGAGGAAAAAAACAGGATACTGTTCGATTATTCAGGAAATGACATTCGGCGGAGAGCAGGATAGTTCTAAACAAAAGGGAGGGAAAATAAAAAAGTGGAAACGGAAACAATATCTGGCTGAAAAAGATGTGGGCATTTTGTTTTAAAGCCACAGCCCAGCCTTTTATTTTCAAATTTCTTATGTCCGGTTTTGGTCTTTATAGTGTATCTAACATTCGACTTACGAATTTACTATTATTACCATTCTCTGTGCATCAGATAAAAGCGTCTTTTTTGGAAAAAAATGTGTATTCGCCTCGCTAACAGTTAGTTGACGTCTCGATAAAGATAAAGATACCCATTAACGTAATTTAACCATAACCCTAGGGTTAATATAACCCAATACACAATAATCTTAAACTCCACCGTAAAAAAGTAACCCACGATCGCGAATCCTAAACACTGCAGTTATGCTTAGTTTAAATCCTAATACTGAAAAAGTTCGAGACAGCCGGACGTGCATAATTAAGATCGGGTATTCTACTTTTTTTTTCAAAAATAATCGCCGTTGTTTACAAAAAGTTATTTTCAGCTTTAGTCACTTAGACGGACGTTTTAGTTCACAAACATAATAATAATATGATAAAAAAAAAAAAAACCTTAACAAATTCCTTTTGAGAACCTAAGAATAAAACAAATGAGATGTGATTTTATAGCTTAGAAAAAAATGTAAAAATAAATGTTAAATTATCTCACCCCCTTCCCACCTGCCAAAAACACAAAATGTCAGCTAAAAACCTTTCATAATTTCAGCTCACGACTCTGGCAAGTGGCCTGGAGTGGTAATAATCTGTCAAGTGGTTCTAGAAATCGATTAATGGATCCAACCGTTTCTCTCACTCTTGAGTAAAAAGAAGAAGAAGAAAAAAAGCGATAGCAGGAACTCAATGAATGAAAAAAGGGTAAACCGACAAAAAATACCATGTGTCCGATCTCTGTCCAATCGTCTGGAACACTTCGAGAGACGCCTGTTGTAAAGGGGTACATTGGTTAAATGCCGCTGGGTATGCATCAGAGATCTTATGTTTCTTTAGTTATATGAATAGATGTAAAATAATCCCATACTAAGCAAACAATTCTGTGTTCATTTCCGTTTGTCTACAAACTGAACTGATACAAAAACTTAATTGTGCAAGTCTGTTCTTAAAAAAAGTGAAGCAAACTGTCTTGTGTGATCAGTATGCTTTTAATTATATTTAACAAAGGTAATGCTGTAAGGTTTATGTTATGATATTTAAAGTGACAGGAGCAAATTTTTTTGAGGATACAAATTTCTCTCAAATGCACTGGATCGGCTGTAGACCACCTATCGAGACCGTTTCGAAGGTTTCTGGACAAACAAGAAACAAAAGAAACCGCATAACCTTGTTGAGCTTCGTGTATCGTCCCTATAGAAACCTGTATTGGTTTTCATCGGAACGACAGAAATACTAAATCCTCTTTTTTATTACATAAAGACAACGAATCGCCTTTTACTTCACGGTTGTGATCTAATATATGGGTAAGCATTTCCAATATTCAAAATTAGGGTTCAAAAACAATGGGGGCGCTTCGATCCGAATGAGTAAGTGAATCACAAACATTACAGGCTCATGTAGTAACGGAATTTTGCAATTTTGGGGCCATCTTGAATAGTTTATTTATTTTTCAATTGATATCCAAATATGAAGCTATTCATATTGGTATCATATATAATTGCTGAAGCATTAGTATATAAACCAGGTTGACCATTTTCGGTCAAAAGTCACACATTTTTATTGGCGGGCATATGAATCTCTTAATGGTGTTAATGAAGTGCTATTTTAAATGGTTAAAATATGTGTTTTGACAGACAGGCCAAAAAGATACAACTTTTGAGTAATTAACAAAGAGTTTTAGGTTAGGTCGCCATTTGAATTTTTGGGTTTCTCCGAATAATGATCAAGGTTTTTCGTTTGGCACCATCAGAAAAAATACATAAAAAGGTCACATGGTCTGTGCTGGGGTATGTCACCATTGGGAGGAGAGACAAAACCAAGCTAAATTCATAATTGAATCAAAAAATATATTGCTGTCTGTTCCCGAAAAAAATAAATAAAAACTTGCCATAACATCAAGTTCTTTCCCCTAATTAGTATGAGTGACCAATGTATACACACACGTCAGCAAACCATAAGTAAAGATATACAAGCCAATCGGTTTCCGGATGCGGTGGAGAAAAAAACATTTTCGATTCCATTTATCAGGCAGGGTATTGTTAAATTGTTTAAAAATACACAGTGAAAAGATTTTAGGTGTTATCACCTTCCCAGTTTAGATTGAGCTTATTTTGTTTTAATCATTTAGCAGAAAATACCTATCATCGTCAAAAAATAATTTTCGAGCTTCTATAGTGGGTGTTCAAATAAAAACTTAGTCGTATTTTTCATCATCACTCCGAAAAGAAAGGACAATACAAAACGTGGATAAAAAAGCTGTTGGACAGGCTTGACCTAACAAACTTGTCCAGAACCAAAATCCGTAACGATTTGCTTAACCCCATTATATTAAGTTACCGCGTTTTCGAAGAAAAACTAAGGTAAACGGTCTAGTTACAATGTAAAAACTGTAATGTATTATTGAACGAGGACAGGTATGGTTGTTTGGCGTATGAACAAATACTCAAACGAATCGTGGAAGGAATAACATCTGGAATCTTTTCATGACATGTGCATACAATACAATGGCACTGCATTCCAGATGAAAAGAATCTGAAGTGTTTGGGTTGGTACATTTGCACCCACTTTGCCTGCCATCCCAGTAGAAGTTCAGTAGCCCTGACGGAATAAGTGACGCGATACTGTACTTTATTCCGTCAAGGCTGCTGAAATTCAACTGGGAGCAGACAAAGTGGGGTCACAAAAGGTATCAAACCAGGTTTTTCACCTCGCATACGGGGCGATTGTTGAATCTATTTAGCTCCATGGTTTGCTGAAAGTCTGTATGTCTCCACAGGTCAGTGATTTGGGGGAAGGAAATTGAGATGACATTTTAGTAATTCCACGAAAAGTGCACGTGTATCCCGGAAAACAGCGGTTATGAGTTGTTAATAATGTCTAAACAATTTATACCCGGGTTTTGTCTTATCCCTTTGATGGACCACGGAATTGGTTATACAGTGGTTTTTTGTCTAAGCCCACCGTTACTTCGTTGGTAAACCAGATATCAATCCGTGATTCATCTTACATCACTCAAACAATCAATCCCCCCGCCCTTCCCCTACTTTCCTCAACCATCTTTTCCGTCATCCACGCTTATTCACTACCTCCGTGATCAAAATCACAGGATGCTCGAACACTGGAATACATTTGCTGAGAAAACACAGAGGCTCTCTCCACCTTCGAAAATGTGACATCAGTACATTTCCCAATAATATGCTATACGTGGTTCAACCATGAAAATTACGGGCATAATCATGAAATAGCCATTTTAAAGCCCACGTTTCGAATCATCCTTTCAAGCATTGGTATTTTGTAATGCTTGTATGGACGGGTTCAAACATACAATCAATCTACAGTTGTTGGAAGTTATTTTCATACAATTTAACTATTATTGCTGGTAATCTGCCGTAGGCTGTTAACTTGATAAAATTGGCACTTGTCACGCATGGTAATTGCAAGGGTTCATGTCCATACGGTCACATATTTGGCATTGATTATTCATGAAATTGAAAAGCTGAAGCTGGATTTGAATATTTAATCTATGAAACCATTATGAGGAATAATTTTGGTTGTTTTAATTATGCACTCATCGAATAAGGCAAAAACTGTTAGAATCCCTGGGTAAAACGAGTGTCTGCATTACAGATATAATTCTTCGTTGTTCAAACCTTTGGCAACATTTATTTTTAAAAAAATCACATACACAATACAGGAAATTGGTAGCATCTTCAGAAATATCGTTGTTTAGACTTTTGAATTCTTCTCTTTTTACCTTTAACCTTAACACTTAAGTGCATACTTGCTAACGTATTCTGCACTGTTCTTTGGTGTATTTTTCCAGAAACCTGGTACATGTCTGTGTATTACATAGTGACAATGTTGATTTTTTTTTATCATTTTACGAAATAAGGGAAAATGTATAAATAATCAAAGTCTTCAAATATGCCAAGAGTCGAAGCATGCGGTAATTAATACTTATCAATCTTAATAGAAATTTGGCAAATTTGACGTATGTTGCATAACAGAGACTTTGGTGTATTACATAGTGACGGATATTGAACCCTCTGTCACAGAAGTGTATACTTGATTTCCCACCAGGGCTTTTTAAATACTTTTGTTAGTAAATATTCTCATCTTAAATTTATAACTGACACAAGCAAAATATGCAATTAATTTATAAATATTGCTATACTAGAAATTTATATTATAGTTGCAGTTCAAAGCAATGAATCTCGGCAATCCAATCAACATCCGTCATTATGTAATAAACCAAATTAAGCAGATTCGCAATGACGCACGTTGGTTTGACGGATGTTCGGAAAACACCGATTGTTGTATTCCATAATGACGGATGCTGAATAACGCTTTAGTTTAGAGAAAAAAATCTGTCACTATGTCATGAACCTAATTGCGAATTTGCGTAAATTTTGATGTGACGGATAAAATGAGTAACTTTTCCAATGTGTTACATCCATTTTATCAAGTAATAATTCATGAATATTAGCTAAAATAAATTGTCAATTGTTCATTTCGTTTCTTAATCGGATTTAATCGTTTGAATCGTATATGGGAATGTTCCGACTCTTTAGAGTTCGCGATTTTTCTCGAAAAACAAAAATTCGTATTTTGTTTAACATCCGTCATTATGTAATACACCCGACGACATATTGACTACCCAAGGAAATTATTATTACTGAAAGAGAACTTGAACAATATTGATCGGTTCGGAAATTAAAGGGGGAAATATTAATTTCCATGTTTGCACTTTTTCTCGTACAATGTACACTAAAGATTTAAAGTAATGGTTTTCTTTTTTAAGAATAGACACAATTTATTGTGTAAGAACCAAAAAGTGGGGATTTGATTCATTTTAGATTTTTATGAGACCTTTTTCCGAAACATGTATTAAAGATTTAACCTTTGGTGATGACCTTTGACATTTGATGAATTTTGTCTTATAACTCGGTAACCATACCTTGTAAGTAGTACAAACTATACCCGTTTTAATCCTTGTCACAAAAAGAACACTTTGGTTACCTTTTTACAGCAATCAAAGCATTTTCAGTTTTGACCCCTGTATTATGACTTTACCCCCTCCTGGATTCCGCCCACACTATCTCGAGGGGCACCCCCGCTACATTTGTTGATTAACCTTCATAGATTCACTCAGAAATGATGCTCTGCTCTCCACGGTCACGGAATTGCCCCAGATGACCCAACTAAATAACATTCCGTATCGGCAGAAGTATGACGAAAATTGAAAAGAATTTGCACCCAATTCCCAGCCAACTCCAACATAAAGTTATCTAACATAAAGAAGGGTTACACTTCCAGATACTTGTCAATCAAACAACAAAAAGATTTATACGCAATTTACAACAGGAAATCAGAAAATCGAAACTAAATTAATGGCATTGCAATATGAAAAACATGCACCGACCAAATGTCTTATCATAACACCAATTGAGCTGTGGTTAAATCACGTACTAATGCATTATTTAGAATTAAAATGTATAAAGGTTGTGTCATATTGAAGAGTTTTTTTGACTCCATGGGATAAATGATATAAAAAAGAAGAAAATATTTCCAAATGCTAGTATGGAAATATATCGATATGCGTTATGTACAAACCAAATGTTCTGGTAAAAGCATTTTAGCTTAAAAAACCTCCCATATACAATTACATTGGACAGTTACTTTGTGTAACTGTCATTCTACCAAGCATATTATGCAGTTTTAGTAACGATCGATACATTGCACTGTTTTGGTATGATTTGCATATCAGTACTGTCTGGATAGTTCATATCTACTGATAAAACGCATGTTTTACAATTAGTCGGCAGGTCACCCAAGTACTATTGTTCACACTAAAAATTGTTGGACAGGGTCATTTTACATGGGCTTTCACAAATACAATAGGCAAACGACCTTGCTATTGTCCACATTCCCTGCACACAGCCTGCACACGTCTGCAGTTTCAAATCGATGAAACCGGGCCACGTTTTATAGCATATGAGAATTTAATTCCATGATGCTAGTAAATGTAAGGTTATACATTTTCCGTGGTCTTCGCTTTCTGAAAAGACTTTTTTGTAGCACACAATTCAATTAATGATTTGGGATGCTTTAAAATTTGGTGGGATTTCTCTAACTTCAGAGACCACGCTTTTTCAAAACTTAAAATTCGTCGCTTTTAATTCGTAGTTTTTAACCCCCAAACACCCTGTCACGTCATATTAGACCGACTTAGATATGTAGTTGACATTCCGCAACAATAATACATGATTTTATAATGAATTCAGGTATTTTGGACCTCAAATCAGGACATTTTCTGGAGCGTTTTCGACCAGCTATTGAGGTCACAGCGATTGTATATTGTCTTCTCGTGTACAAGAAAATAACGCATGTTGGCGTGACCTCCTGATTGACTGTTTATAAGTACAAATAAAGAGGATTGCAATCGCCATCGTTATTGAAATTAGTTGGTTGTTTTCAATGGCAGGGATGGGTCAGTTCAGTAATTGTTTTTAATTTAAGTGTTTGCCAGTGTTACCTGTGTTACTTGAGATGTCTTACTTTGTTTTGTTCTGAATGGATCAGAGTTGCCCAGTCAGATATAGAGTAATACATTTGCAATGGCACGTCAGAACCAAGCTATTACGATCAGTGGGTGTCTGTAGTAACAATATCAATGGAACCGTTAATCCATATTTTATACTAGTTCTGACTTCACCTTTTTTCAGTTTCATACATTTGTCTCGTAAATATTTGATTGCGCCTTGAATTAGAGAGGGAAACTGTATAAATGTCCAAGTTTGTTAATATTTGATATCGGATTTCGTACATCCAACTCAAGCAAACATCGACACTATCAATGGTGCATACAAACGTTGAATCGTCTAAAAACAGATTTAATTCAAGTTTGCGAACTTATAATATACTTCTGACACAAATTTGATAATGTTCATATATTTTGACTTTTAAAAAGGCGACAGGTACAAAATATTCTTAAAGCCGCTTTTCGTCATCTATTTGTAAGTTACACAAAAATGTATGTGATTGCATCAATTTTGTACATAGATATACTGTTTGCTAATTCAGAGAAGAGATGTCGGCAATTAGGTATCGACAAACAAGCAAAGGGCCGAATAGCTCAGTTGGACTGAGAATAGGACTCGCATCCCAGAGTTCAACGGTTCGAATCGCGCTTCAGCCAATTATGATCCAGTGTATGTACTTAATGCTCTTTTACTACTACCACCACCACCACATCACCAATAATACCACAAGCACCCTTTTGCAACCCATAATTTATAACTTTATAATCCATCTACTCACGGAACTGTTTCACTCACTTGTTTAAACATGTCTTACTGAGTATGCGCGCCTTAACCACTTTCTCTGATACCACTATGGGTACTTATAATAGTAGGTACTGAATGCTTTTGGCGTGAACAGCAATCTACCTATCAGCATGGGATTCAGAAATCGTGGAATAGGAAGGAAGTTTTGATAAAAGACTTAATTACATTGATATATAACCCGGGGATGTTTTCATCTCTAGATCTTAGTCGCTAGTAGCTTGGTGTAAGCTACACCATTTTAAACGGTGGAGGTGTTTTACCGGTTCAAAGCAAGCATTTTATTTACTAAAACAAATTTCAGAGAAAAGTCCCTTTTTCCAACATTTCATGTTATTTTCTTCACTTTTCACTTCACGTATTTTAAAAAAAAAAATAAAAATACGTTGGTTTTGGTAATGTTTTGCAAAAGGTCAAAATGAATCAAAATAGCATAATATAAAGTTTCAATATCTTAAAAGGCCAACTATCAGTGATTTGTTAAAATCAGAAAAATAAAAAAATCATCAAAATCAGATTTTTGCACGGTCTTGTAACAACAAGTACAGGTATCCTAACGTACCCTGCAAACGATTAGACCAGAAGCAGTCTAATAAGGACAAAATCGGGTATTTATTCATTACTGTCCGTACGGACAATTACTGTTACACGTAATTGAATGGAGATTCCTTCTTTGAACACTGTTCGTTTTCTTCCTTTTCTGCCAATTCTTCAGTTGGGGAAAAATAATTCATGACATTCTCCAGACTTTTTCATTCACTTTTAAGGTATTCCTACAAATTTCATTTTTTTTACATTTTGGGTGAATCACTTATTCACCCAAAAATGTCTTTAAATGGTCATCTGAAAATACACAAGAATTTCCTGGTTTCTCCTATGTTCTGTAAAATATTAGGTTCATTGACTCTTATTTTAACCTGGAAGAGGGAATTGTAAACGCTCCCACTCGCGCCTACATCAAGAATTGGCCTCAAATTATTACGGTGGCTATTACGGCATAAATCAGGAACAGAATGCTTTTGGAAATAGGAAACTGGATTCAAACCCAAAAATTATCGCTTCGGGATATGAATCACATAACACCGCATTTGGCCAAACGTTGATAACCGTTTCTTTTGCAGAATAACAATTGCCTAAAGCTGAAACGGTCACCTATAACATATTTTATGCTATCATTAAAGCTTTAGGTGATTTCTGCACTGTTGTTAAATATAGCTAGAAACCAGTGTAGGTGAGTCACTGCCATGACTGCATACAATTGCTTTCACCGTCGTACCATTAACCCTCGTCCAACCCAAGGGGGGAGGGGGGTGTTACCTCCCCAAAAAGGATGATCCCCTGTCGCCACAAAAACGCAAACGAATACGATATAAGGCTTTGGTAAATTGGAAGTTTATCCTTTGCGGTCATTTAGCGAAAAAAAATTGGAGGTACCACCTTCAGGGGTGCAGGACGTCCCGTCAAAAGTTGGAGTGGGGGGGGGGGGGGTGGTTGCCCACCTTGCTATATTTACTGTGTAAAATCCAAAAATGTACGATGAGGCTACTTAAGCAAATACTTGCATTTGTTCATTATTTAGAGTAATAACATGTGTGGCATACTTTGGCGCACCAATCATTGCCAAATAATACCAATTTTGCTTGCATAAATGGCAAAAACGGTAAAAAACCCTCGGTTTTGGCGATTTACTTACAAATTTGGTAACAAATAAGTCTCGGTTTGACGTCCCTATGGACGGCATGTTGGTATAAAACTTGATATGTTTTGTAATGATTTGAAGAAAAGACATATGTGAGCTACACACCGATACAAACAAGATGATGTTTGTTCGCTTAATACGCAAAAATAGGGAGGGGGTGGTGTGAAACGTAGTACAAAAACCCTGGTTGGACGAGGTTCATGTATCTATATCTATTACAAAGACATCAGAAGTACTTTGTTCTCCCCGTTCCTGATCGTTATTGTTATAAAATATCTTCAACCAATCTCTCGTCAATCATGCTTACTTGAAAGCAATATAATTTGTAACAGCGAAATGTAGGTAGAAAGGAACATTAGAGGATCAACGAATAGGCCTGAATAAACACAAGCTAAGGGGGGAAATATTAAATTATGGTACATCTGCACGTGAGAAATGTGGTCAATGTTGTAAAAACTTTATCTCACTAAACATCAAGAATATTATGTTACCTTAACCTCCGAAATGCTAAGAAATTAGAACAGAGAAGAGAAACTTTGCTTCTTTTCACATTATACTCCCGGCATACTTTAAAGGACACGAGGACATTTCCAAAAAGAAGGGCCCAAGTTCAAACCGTTTTTTTTGGCATAGTTGGAAGATTCCCAATGTATTAATCATACCTGAAGTGAACTGAGCTGATTTCACCGACTTTAGTATCAGAGACGATTATGATAGCAGGCAAGTAAACCTTAGTTGTGTTTTCCTGTTTTTGTTTTAATGCTTGTCCACTACGTCCGTCGGTAGGTTTTTTGCTACAACGGGGGGTGGGGGGGTGGTGGGGGGGGGTGGGGTTGGGGGGTGTTGTGTTTTTGGGGTTTGGTGTTGGGTGGGGTGGTGCGATCAAGTGCCAAAATTGAGAGAAATTCATATCCTCAAAATTATCTCCTCCTGTCACTCTTTGAATTGACACAAAGAAGAGGAAAAACTTTGGTAATGAAATCAATATTTCGTAAATCGGTACAATAGTGGCAGCATGTGACGTAATAAATGGATGTTTGAACTTATTCTTTTGTATATTTTGGGAAACACAGATCACCAAATCAAAAGGTATCATTATAGCATACATTGTGGATGAACTAGCTCCCTCTTTAAGTTATGTTAAGAACAATGCCTTAATGAGACCAGGGAAAGGCATCTTCTAGATGGGCATGCTGATGAATACATCGCATCAAGTGGTTACCAAGTATACAGCCATGAAGACAGGGTGAAACGCATGACCTTTTTCAACGATATAAGATGTACTGAAATAATTAATATAAATCATGTTACATTTATCAAATTTGTATCTAGGCTGGTCAAACGTCAAGATATTCAATTACCTAGAGATAAATATTATTCTATGAAAAGATAATATGTCAAAACAAAGAATGTCAATTGAACCAGGTGCTAGCGTTGACTTTCCAGACCCAGGGGCGACACCTAGGAAAACTAATGTTGGCCAAGTTGCCTGGTTTCATTAATAAAGTTAAATTTATTCTTTTCCCCCGTAATGACATAAGAGTCGCGCAATCTTTCTCTCTGAAGGAATAATAAATAGCACCAAACGGGTCTTATTATCTTAGCAAAAGAGGGTCTTATCAGTTTGGGGTCATACGTTTATGAAGCAGAGAAAACTGACTGGGCCTTCAATTCATTTAGACAGTAGTTTTGATACGTAAGGGAAGCGTTGCGTTTCCTCCAGTCTCGCCGAAAAGAGTAAAACGTTAGAATCTGATATTTCAGGTATTGTTTGTATTTCACAATATCTATCATCTGACGAATTGTAAGCCTGTGGGCTGATTCCAAATGCGGATAGATGCGTTTTTCGGAAAGCAGCACTCAGATATCAATTTATAATGTAAAATTTTTACTCAGAGCAAGAAACTGGAGGAGAGAAAGAGAAAAACAGGACAGCAAATGTGCCGGGCAAATGTAGGGAGAGAGAGGGAGGGGTGGGTGGGATGTAGAGACAGACCAACGGACACACACTCACAACTTCAAGTAGACAACCTAATATTATATATTTTTAAAGTTTCCGAAATATACATCTTGTTGCCTAGGCCTTGCTCTTTCAAGAATCGTGCAAAAATGGCTGTGATAGAACGCCCGTCATACACAAAACTCGTTCTTTCATACATTTTATATATTTTCAATGTGGTACAACCCAAAAATCCGTGTGTATTGATTTTAAACAAAGACTGTTACCAACTGCCTAAATACAATATGATTAATGGTCCATGTTTAGTGTACTCTAAAGGAGTGCAACACTATATGTAAATACTTAAACAGGAAAAAATAATGTTTGGTTTTTATAATAGTTTTTAGGTACGACGGGAAGACGAGGCTGTGGATTACAAAATACCCCTTTAAGAGATGCACCTTGAGAAAGACAGACCAAAAAAAAACACAGAGATAAAACAGAGAGAAAATCACCAAAATAAAATGCATATGTCTATTCTTGCGAACCACAGAGGGGCATTTACCCTTAAGCATGATCCCCAGGCCGTCTTTGAAGATGCTAAATAAATCCCAAAGGCAATAAACAATCATTTCATATACAATAGAAAACTTAAAGTCCAAAAGTGAGTATCCCTGACCAATGAATTTAAAAACTGTTAGATCCGGATGCAGGTTTAGAACTTTTTACGGACATTCCTCTCCTGAGACCAGTTATGGTGACGACGCTATCTAACAAAATTCTGACTTAATGAAGATGCAAACTGAGGTAGAACTAAAAAGGCCTATCGAGATATGCACACCCATCAACGATTGAATAATTGGCACTTTTAATATCACTTGCCAGAATCATATAGATTCTTGACCGTAAACATAAGTAGGTCTCGCGATTCAGGGAAGTATGGTTGAGAGAGGTTACATGAGAGCATCTCATGTTTATATCAGCAACCAAATTAGAAATCTAATAAAAAATATAGAGTCTACAGGGATTTTGCTTGATAGATTAGATGCGATAGAATAAAAATCTTGTAGAAACCATGCTTTAATTTACTGAACGAAAAACCACCATGAGGAGCCTATATCCCGCGTCAGAATATGCTAATTATCGTAACATAAACCACGAAATTACTCTATGATGTCGCAAGAATGATTTTTGTTGATGAAAGGTAAGTGTCAAAATAAATGAATTAAAAAAGTACACACTTTAGCAATTAGCTTTTGCCAATTTAAATTCAGTCATTTGATGTATTGTATTTTATTTTTTGCTGTAAATTTATAGTACTCTGAAGGCTTCGTATCGAATAAAACCTCACTCGAATAGTGAACTATGGGCCATGCAAGAAAGAATTTACTAAAGGTCTAAGGCGTTTAGTCTTAAATGGACAGGAGATTTTTTTTTTAAATACGATTTTTTCTCAAATGTTGCACTAGATCGTTTGTAGACCACCTACCAAGACGTGCCTGGTATCGTTATCGTCCCTAGTAGCTATACGTTCGCTCAAAAAGGGCTGCCACCCCCCCCCCAAAAAAAAGGGGCGCTGTAGCATTTCAGCGTCATGGGAATTATGTACACCAACAAATATTGTTCCTTGATTTTCTTTAGTGGATTTGAAGAAATTATCTGGACATATATTGAATCAGAACCACCATGAGCTACTAGAGTATATAGAAACCATGCTTTGATTTCTGTTCTGTGTGTGGGAAGTGTTTTTAATTTTAACACCCTCATCATACGTAGAACGCGTGGGGATTTATTATAATAACTGAAATTGCCAAACAAATACAGCGATAAGCATAATATAAGCTAATCATAGTCATCAGTGACAATAACAGCACGGCGGGTGTAAAAATAGCACAAGAAAGGTACACTCTACACTGTTGGCATATATATTATTCAATATATGTAATAGATATATATATATATATATTATATATACTATATATATATATATAGTAACCAGTTTTTAAGGAACTAAAATTAACCTTATACAATCATGGAATAGCACAATGAAAATAAAACTATGTTAGATTGTAGTTAACAAGGAAGAACCATGATAGTGAAAGTACAGGGCAATATATGGTGCATGAAAAAAATCTTAAGTATTATGATTATTTTTTTAATCTAAGGAATTTAGTGTGTAACTCTGAAGAGAGGCCACGCTTTTTTTATTATTTTCCACAAAATCTGGACATCCGGAAATCAAACCTGCCCAGAAAATAGGAAGTAATAAATGAAGAAAACTAGGGCAATCTTAAAAAGAAAAAGGTGTGAAAACTGTGTGGACTACTATTTTTTTAAAAAAAAAGAGTTTGAGCAGAGATGGCCTGTGAAAACATATTCATTTTGAAGATTTAATGAAAAAAGACCGAGCATCCCCCGCACCATGAGTAGGTGTGGATCCAATAGTAAATCTGGAAATTACGAGGGAAAAGAAAAAAAATGTGATGAAAGTGCAGAAAAAAAAAATCACAAAACGTTCCCACTAGTTATGCTTAAACAATTTGTGTGACCTTTGTGAACGTTACCCTTTCACAAAGAAAGCAATAATAATCATGCTCTACTCATTGGGCAATTCCAAACAAAGCCTGATTTTTATTATATTTGCTGACGATACAAATATTTTATTTTCACATCACGACCCTAAAACATTAGAAACAATTATTTAAATGCTGAATTTAATTAGTATTTCCAATTGTTTTTTTTAAACTAAATAAACTATCTCTCAATATTAAGAAAACTAATTACATGATATTTAAAATAAACACAGTAACAGACAAGACATAAGGCTTAACCTTAAAATAGATAATGCATTACTAAAGCAAGTAGAAACAACTAAATTCCTTGGCATACTCTTGATCACAATTTATAATGGATCTTCCCGACGCAACGTGTGTCTAAAATAGTTTCTAAATATAATGGTATAAGTCGTAAGGTTCGATCATTCCTCCCCACCTGAGTCACTGAAAACATTATACAATTCCTTGTTCTACCCCATCTTTCTTATGGCGCAATGATATGGCCGATTCCAACAATGCCAATCTCGACTCCCTCTTTTTACTTCAAAGAGAATCATAAGAACATGCACTAATTCGGGCTGGCTTGCCCATACTGATCCACTCTTTTCGTTTCTCAAAACCCTGAAAATTTATGACATCTATAAACTACAGTAGCATCTTTCATGTACCAATTCCACCATGATCTCCTCCCGGCTGATCTCATTCCTGGCGACTTTTTAAAGCGATAGACCATCTGCATTAGTATAATCACCCAAGCTATGGTTATGAATATTTCACAAGAGAACAAAACAAACTTGTCTTTACTAGGAACAATCCTATTCCCAAGGTCTATTCCTTATATTATAGAAAAATCTGCCAACTCACCTTAAAGATTCTCTGTCTTTCTCGTTATTTAAAACAAACTTTAAAAACACCTCATCAGATTTTACAACAATTACCATTTTCCATGATTTTTTTTTCTTGCAACCTTTGGCTGGCTGGTATAATACCTTGAGTATTCCTCTGTCGGTCTTGTCCGTGCTGTCCGTCTGTCAGTGTGCGTGTGTGTTAGTTTGTGGGTATGTTTGGTATCTGTTTGTCTGTTTTGTCTGAGGTACTCCAAGAACCTCTTGCATATTTTTTTCTTAAAATCAATTTCTAAGGTTTCATACTGTTAGCGAGTGATCTTGCTTCAAAATTGACATTTGTCAAATTTTGCTGTCTTATTTTTATACCTCTTTATTTACCAGGCACTACAACATCACGCTATGCGTTTAGTAGTGTCCCCATCTCATTCACCATTAATGTCGTTTCTATTATATATTTATATTGTATTCCATTTTAAATTTTATGGAATTTTGATATATATTCTTATGTGAGATGAATAAACTTGAATGATGGAATAATTGCTTGATTTGTTTCCATTTTCACCCTTATTGAAGAGATTATATACATTTACACTTTTCAATCTCTCTTTTACTTGTTGCAATATTACTTTATTGGAGGTTTAACTTCTTAAAAGAGGTTCAACGAATCCACAATAATTGACGTAGTTAAAGTTCCATGGCCATCGCCAATAACCTTGGAACACACCGACCCCCACGGATTTTACTAAAAGTGGTCAAAACATTCGTCCCTGACAAAAAAAAATACTATTTTCCATATTTACGTTTTGAATACTTAACGCTAAAAGATGTCTGATTCACCAATGAAAAAAGTTAAACATTATGGTAGACCAATAACATGTTTTCAGTGTATTCTGTAACGCTTTTTAGGGCAATCAATCAATAAATAAATCAATCAATCAATCAATCAATAAATAAATCAATCAATCAATCAATCAATAAATAAATCATAAATAAATAAATAAATCAAGTTAATTTCATCTCGACATGAGGTCTCACATAAAACTAGTTAAAAATAGGCGGCGTCAACCCGTAAACGTTTAGAAATACGGGTATTGGGTTCAAGTTATAACTAGTTATTCGAATAAGAAGAAAACGTTAGATAATCAAATTGGGCCTTGCACCTTTGTTTAAATGTTACCTTTTTTGTGCAGGTAATATAAGCGCATTATACTCTGTTTTATTGTGCAAAAAGCAGAGAATTGCACGTTTTATTGATGATATATTTACAACATTTGTAACAGTGATGTAAACTTAAAGTTGGACTTCAAAACCTTAAACATTTGAAGGAAACCCAATTATACGGTTAATGAAACATTGAAATATGATTGTAATTCTATATAGAAAGTAAAAATAACACTATTTCATAGGTTTAAAATTTTCCTTCAGTTAGAGTCAGGGACTCCAAAGGCTGGGTAGTACTTTTAAAATTGAGCAAAGATTACCATTTGAGAGTTTTGTGAATGTTTATTACAGAATTATCATGAAGAAATTGCAGTTAGGAATTTTCTTTTAAATCATGATACGCATGCCTTAATTTGGAGCATTGCAAAGAGACAAGCGTACACGGGGACATTCTTATGCATAGGCACACGCCACGTTCATGTAATTATTCCAGCCTTTATTGTGGATTGGTAATTTAAGATTCATTACTATATTTGTTTAATAAATAAAACGTTTATAAAAGAAATTAATATCTAGATATTGTTTGCTCTTTTTCACACGAATCGATGCATTCCCTATTTTTTGATCGCTTTGAGAGCTCATAAAAACATTTGGTCCAGCAGGTCCCGTTTGCCAGTTCATGCCTATGTTGTAATCCATGAAAAAAATGGATTGAATTCCAAAGACAGTGGAAACGTCGAAAAACTATGGGGCTTACAACAAGTTCCCTTTTCGAACTCCAAAAAAAAATGCGTGCGTAGGTGTCTTTAGGCATTCCAATCGTTTTGAAATTTGCTTTACGCAATTTATGAAAAAATCTCTCACTGACAAAGTGTAAAACGACTATGGTAGTAGTTGTTATTTTTGTCAAATCCGTTTTGGCAAAACAAACTGCCATAACTTTGTAAAAGTTTAATAGTTTAGTGCATGTTTTGAAGTGAAACAAAGTGAAAATGTTTGGAAATGCTCAAAAAGTTACGTTTTAGTAGTTAAGAAACTTGGAGGTCTTAATGGCTGTGAATTCTCAACCTGGTCTCCTTACTAAAGTGTACATATACATTTAGAGCACCGAGTATTGACGTTTTGGTGCGGGTACATGGTGGTGGCGCATGTGGTGCAGTGGATCATGTGGTGCAGTGGATCAGCGCTCGCCTCATAAGCATAATGTTGTGGGTTCGAGCCCCGCTGTCGCCAATGTGTTGTTGACTTGGGCAAGGCACTTTACCTCGCTTGCCTCTCTCCACCCAGGAGTATAAATGGGTACCGGCATATGCTGGGAATGCAAACAGACTCGCTGTGCGGGAGGAGTGGCGAACCCCCCCCCCCCCCCCCCCCCCCCCCCCCCACCGCAACTATATGAGGGGGGTCTGGCCCAAACGCCAATGACAGAGAGATGGGCACTCCGCCTGTGGGCGCACCATTTGCATTTGCATTGACGTTTAAGTGATTATATTTTTCGCTTCACTCAGAATAATACCGGAAATTGAGAAATGAGGTTTGAAAAAAAAGACAATGATGATTATAAACAATTAATCACAAGCCTTTCCAACGTCAGCAACTTCCCTGATGCGAAATTTCTTTCTGTAATTAACTTGCATGTATTACAGCATCATCTTTAATAGCCACAGTTCACTTAATAATATGATATTGATCGTTTCTATTGCATATACGCATGAATCTGCCTTTATTCCGTAAAGGTTTATATTGAATTAAAATCCCAACATTGGCAACAAATCCCTCGCTACAGTAACTCTAGTGGTTAAGAGAATATCTGCTTGTCACTCTGCTCAATTTTGAGAAATTAATTTGTTTCGAATTTTGTTAAAGTGAAATAGACGTTTATGGTGTAATTTCACAAGTTAACTTCGGGAATAAAATGTCGTTTCCCGGACTTTTTGAACACTTTATCACCAAAAAGTGGACTTTTGTGGCAAAATTTCTATAAATTTGGGACATTTTTATCGAAAAATTCATCAAAAAGTGGACCTTTACCCCCTTTGTGGAATTTGGTGCACCCCGCACCCCCCTGCGTACGGACCTGCGGACGACGTTTCGTTCTAGGGATCAAGTGACTGGACTATTTATATTGGAGACTGTGAATTAACTAGCTCAACTAACTAGGTAACATAACCCATTTCGTTATCTCCCTTATCTTCATTGACCTGTTTTCATCATCACCCAAAATACTTTAAAATGCCTTGATTTAACTTCTTCCATAACCGATAAGCATAGGATTATCAAATCAGTGGCACGTCTCACACGTGTGTTTTCCGAAGGGTCAGCGAATATCCTCTCAAGCACCAGTAACTTTGCAGATAACAACCTACGTTTATACGGTCTATAAAACATGGATAATACGTGGGGTGATTTTTAATTAACATTGGGGATTTACTACATATGTACAACGCAGGAATTCTGCTTGTTTCTGTTAGATATGCCTCGTTACAAAAAGTATGTCAAACGAAAATAGCTTTATAACCTAGTAACTTACTTCGGTTTTGTACGGTCGGGGGCCTTTAAAATGAGGTCAACCTTTGACTTGGTATCTGAGTTTGATATTGTTACTTACTGCCATTGTACATTTTAATTAAAAAACCGAGCTAATTGATGGAAGGAACATACAAAGCCCATCGGTTGAAGTCCCAACAGGTGTTCTTCCCATACCCTGATACAACTTGAAACACGCTTTATGGTGTCGTTCACAGCTTGAAATTGTAGATGATTATCAATCGTATAGGTTGACCAGAGTTTGTAGAAGATAAATGGTAATATGAAGATGGTGTTCCGAAAGGTGGTCAATCGCTAGATGAAAGGATAATATGAAGCTGCTGATTCAGGCAGTTATCAATTAGCAATATAAGTTCGGAGTAGTAGGGCAATATCAGTATAAAAACCGACGGGATAAGGTATAGGGAACATTTGATCATCGCTTCGTAATTGGAAACCAAAAATTCCGGCTGTGGAAGGGGGATTTTTATGTACAAAAATACATCTATCTTTATTTGAATATTCGGAAAGTGCAAGAATTTAGCAATTGTAGCTCTGCAGACCATATAACAAATGCAAGATAGATTAGAAGGATTTGTGGTCCATGTGTTTGTTTTATCCCAGATGTGAAGCCACATCGGAGCTCTTTACTGTCACCAAACAATATAGTATAATCCGATATCAATGGATAATTATTGACCTGCTATATAATTGGCGACGTTGGTGTCTGACTTAAGTGACCATATTTGGACAAACTCAGGTTTAGGGATAGGGATTTTGAGTGCATGTGACTCAATGAGTGCAGTAACTTACTTCGTTCGACTTCTCGATAATAACGCTCTTGCCATTCTTCATTTAATAATTGTTGGGATTTGTTTTCACATTTGTGGAAAATCTATAACTTATGATTTTACTCCTACTTGGACGGCTACTGGGAACAAACTAATGTTGGTTTTAAAAAAGATATGCTATTATACTCGCTGCACAATTCCGGTTTCCTGAAATATGCGTCTAGTACGGCGGTGTAGTTGCTTGCGTGTAACCGCGCGTCTATAAAGTGCCCTTTCGAGTGGTATTGTTCTGTCTGCGGGGAACGCTGGGTCTAGTTTTTGGCGCAAAGAAAAGAAATTATGACAGAGTATAATAGTCTCGTTTACAAACGAGTAATATACCAACCTGTGCGTTTACTCAAGACTCTTAAGAATGAGCCACAATTTGATCAGTTCATTGAGCAAGCTTTCTGATTGGAAATTTTCATCTGCACGTACCTTTCTCTGAAATACAATACACTCAATCATTCAAGTGCTGAGAAGATTATATAACCTTACACTCCTCTCCACCCTTATATCTTATATCAACTAAAGTCCATGCTATGTTTTTTTTTGATTTATATTGAGCATGTACAGACCTGTAGATAGCCAAATTTTAATACTATACACGGGCATAAAGTTAAGTAATTACTCATATCCAGTTGCCTTTTGAGGTATACTAATACTTATACATTTCTTAAATAAAAGACTAGATTACACATGTCGAGATTAGAGAACCGTTTCTATATATTCTTGTCGCAGGATCTAAAAGTTAACAAAGTTTTCTTTTTTTAAAGGTGTCAACGCCGGGCTTTCACTTTATAGGTGTCCCTAAAAAAATTGAAAATTCTTATTTCAAAAATTCGCCCTTACGAAATGGATTACGCTGAAATTGGTGAAATTTCCTAAATTTTACTATAGGAACCATACCCATTGGTTGTTAACATTGTTTCATCCAGGTTACTGAACAGAAAAAGCCCTTGTTAGATTACGCATGCCTTAACGCATAGTGCCTTCTCTTCGATCCTGCCAGTGGACAACATTTGAGGCGTCTTTGCAAAGAATACTTTTATTTTTCACAATTTTCAAAGTATCAGGAACGACATTAGAAATGATCAAATTTCATAAAACCCCCACGTAGCGTTATTAAGAATGATAATTTTGTGACAGTAAACTCATTGAATTTTTATACGTTCAAATGTTTCTTTCTATGTCCCCCTAGTCCTTTATAGGCAGCATGTGAAAATGATCACTCCAAGTAATTGACTTTATTATGACCATGTCAAACACTCAAGATGTACTATATTGTACCAATATTTGGAAATAAAAAATAAAAATCCAATGTTACTTTTATAATAGGAACGATATCTACCGCGGAACTGAACTGTCAAATAAACAGTGCACGTAGAGCCACACATCATTTAGTTTTTTCAAAATTAAATGCCCGATTTTGTCTCTAATTGAAAAGTGTTAGGTCTATCAACACTTATTAACTGTTGTTTGTGAAAACAGACACTTTAAGCTTTTTTAAGGGTCCTGAAGATGACATTTGCAACCCATTTCTAGACTTGAAAAAAAATCAGATCCCGACTTTCATTAATAATGAAAGCATTAAAACCGCCATTTCTTGGCAAATACGGCGTTTTTTTAACCCTTAGCAGGGGTTTTTACTGCAATAATTTCAAATGCACAGTGCAAAAATGGACTTTGATGAAACAATAGGGGGAGTGATTGTTCACATTTTAAAGAATCGCTGATAGTGGTCGTTAACAATAAAGGATTGTAAATTGCACACAAAACTTATTTGTGAAATACCTTTATGCGTGGGTGACACTGATCACAACTCGTCCCCCACCTTACTCCATTATAAATTGCGATTTTGATATTCAGATGAATATATGTTCTCAAGTTTTTGATGTTATGAAGAGATATGTCCCTTCTAATGTGGTATACAACATTTATTAACGCACACTGTCTATGGGCAATTTATCACATTTTGCTTATACAGTAAGATTTGAAAATGCATTTATTGTTGAAATTAACGGCTATTTATCTATTACATTTGTAGTGTTTTTTGGAGGAGTTTAGTGAAGGACACTAAACGCAAGAATTTGAAAGACAGCACTGAAACTTTACTCCATTATACCTCGTATTACCACCCACCACCAGACATTTAAATAATGTCTATCTTGATGCCATTGCTTTTTAATTTCGAAAAACACTAACTCAAACGCGTGTGGCTGAACATTATTATCCTAAATCTGAAAAAAAAACAATCAAACGTTGAAATAAAAACAAGATCCAACAAACAACCAAGCAAATAAGCAAAACAAAGATTCCCGAACTTTATTTTTTATAAATCTGAATTGAAAAACATACTACAACTCAAACCAAAAATAAACAACAAACAAAACCTGCATAATTTAATGCCGTTGATTAAAATCCTTATTGGGACGATCTAAGTACCACCTCGTTGTAGTATACCAATTATTAATATAAATTGTTTAATCAAATGATAATGTGATACAATGTGAGAAAATGTCATTAGCTAAAAATGATTATAAGATGATGTGACCGTGAATTGTTTCCTCCGTAAATATTTATTGTATAGAAATGACTTTTCCCCATTTATTGCTTGGTATACATATATGTAATTGGAATAAAGGCTTCCGGCCTTCATAAGTTATGTGAATAAGAGAAAGTCTGCAGATCTGTTATAAATAACTATTGATAAAGAAAAACAAATATAGTACAAAAGCGTAAGCTCAACATGCCTGAGCGAACACTTTTTGCCCCATAAATTTCCAACCCCTTTACATTATATCTAAAGAAGAGATAATTGAAAATAAAACACATTTATTTTTTTTATTTTTGGGATTTTTAATATGTTTTCTTTCTTTTAATGATAATAAACATATTATCCTTATGAACAAGATACTTGTAAATAAGATATAATTTTTCATATTCATGGAAGTGATCAATTTTTTTCTGTGCGATGAAATGGTGTTTATAAATTAAAGAGAGAGCAGAGAAGATTTTCATTTTCAAGAAAATCGCTTGTCAATATTAAAAGAGTAATTTTCCCACGCTAGTTAAAACTCACAACTAATAACCGGGAACGGCAGTGTTTTTTTTTGCCATCTTAAAGACTATCAGTGGATCAACCTGAAAGGCCTCATATTTGAATAGCAGGAATGGCTTAAAATGGAAAAATATATAGAATTCCCATAACTATTTTTTTTTTTCAAACTGAAAAATTAAGAGAAAAGGAAGAAAGAGCAATATTCCCAAACCATAAACCCTCCATTTCAATTACGTGTTGTAGTTAGTGTCCGTAAGGACAATTTGACAAAAATAACCGATATGTCCTATAGGCTGCTATTGGTCCTATCATTTGCAGGGGATGTTAGTATACCTATCTTGTTCCGGACTTGCGAAAATCTGATATTTTGATGATTTTTCTGTTTTTCTGATTTATATCAAATCACTGATAGTGCCTTTAATAGCCATAAGAACAGCGAGATTAGCGGGAATAATTATATATTTGTTGTAAGGAACTGGTAAAAATTATTTTGAATTCACGACCCCTATACAATATAATTACACATTTTGAAAGAATTTCTTTAGAATCAGAAAAATAATGCGCTGTAGGCCCATCAATTTAGTAAATAATACATAACCAAAATCTAATTGCAATGGAATTTCGTCAGAATTGCATGAAGAAGTTAAAAATAACATAACAAATTTTGGAAAATTCTCTAACGTCAAAGTAGTATTGTACAATAATATTAAGTTTTTCATCCAATCAAAGCAGTTAAAAATGTAGTTTTTAGGCAGGTAAGGTTTACAACAACGTAGCAAATATTGAAATGGCCAAAACGTGTTAAAAGTTACTTAGATGTTCATCACTGTTCAAGCTTATAAAGGTGTAGTTTGCCAAACACTTGCAAATTGTAGCTCAATTATTGTCATGAGGCAAAACAGGTTTAAGGGTACAATTTTCGTCTAATGGTAGTGGTGTCGCAATAGATTGAATCAGTTTGAACAAAATGGAACCATTCTGCAAAGTTTACCTTACGATGACTCTGGGATGATTGGACCATTATTTTTACATGTTCCTTGAAGTAGATTGCAGTATACTGTTGGCTGTAATGAAGACATTATTATATAATTCCATGAATTTTCGGTTCATTAAATGGAGAACTTCAAACTCTTGCTTCAAGGGGAAAAACAAATTGATACACCTTTTTAAACTGCTTCATCTTGATGATTCTATCAGTGAAATGATGATTCCATCAGCTGAAAGAAAAAGAATCGGTGATATATAGCGACTGAAAACCTAAAAAAATATATTTCACTTGCGAAAACCCTTAATGAGTCACAGAATTAAATTCTTGAGGGTTCTTAAAGTGGTATCTCGCATTCATGTCTGTAGTAACAATAATTTGGTCTCATCAAATATTTATAAACATTAACAACTATAATATGATGTCTCTTTTATCTTTATTCGTTAACAGATACAACGAAAGCAGAGCTCAGAATGTACCTAAAGCGCTGCTATTATCATTGTTGTACTTTTAGTTAGCAGTACTAGTAGCACAGTATATTAGTCAACCAAAACTGTATAATATAAATGGGTAATTACTCTTAGAGTCGATCCTTGCGCTATGCCCCACTGTTCATTGGGCCATTTATGTAACACGGCGAGGAGAAGCGCAGGAACGAAGCATAAGGGTAAAGCTTTTAATTTTAATATTCAATGACACCATCTTTCACTGTTAATTATCACAGTTTTAAACCTCCCTCCAGTGACCGCCTATTAAAACACAAAGGAGGTGATGTTTTTAATTCTATTAGTCCATGACATATATGAAGGTTATATGATATTTCGTGGACGTAAACGTACAACACCATGTGTATTAAAATAAAGTAAGTTTGAAGTCCATTCGACGATGACGATGACGATGATATGATGATGATGATGATGATGATGATGATGATGATGATGATGATGATTATAATAGAGCCCTAACCTAGTGCAAAAGGACCATATTTTACAGACTGTTATTACATGATCGAAGTGGCGAGGAATTTGGTTGTTGTGTAAGGGTTCATGCCCGTTCGTAAAATATTCCGCAAAGGGAAGTTTTTTTTGGAGCATTTGCAATATATATGGGAAATTAGATTCCTTTAGGTTTATTTTTATATATTATAACACTGGTCAAATTCAATATTTAACAACCATAGTCATTTATATTTAATAGATAACTATATTATATATTTGTAGATATTATGTTTTACCAGACATTCCTAGCTTGATTTCGAATGCACATAGTACTGGCAATTGTATGAATCAGCTCAAATACTTTCTGGAATAAGAAACGTTCCGTGGCGTAGTTTGATAAGCGGTGGACAAGCGGCTATATAAAATGTCATTTTATACAAACCATGGTTCCTTCATCGAATCTTTTTAAAGTGAATTCTATAACTAAGTGACACTCGGCACACACAACTCATTCCAAAAAAACATTTCTCTTAAATTAACCAGGAGCTAGCACAACTACTTTGAACACATCTCAAGTACAGCAGGTTTGAGTGATTAAATATGCTGACAGACTGACGGAACTCCTAAAACGTGAGTCTTAAGTGCCGCAAGTGGTGCCTTAAGGAGAGGGGGCCAAACAAAGTTGGTACAGGGGTCAATTTTTAAATTGAGCCAATCATGTTGAAAAGCACACCATGGTTATTTGTATATCATAAGGATTCAGAAAAGGTATAGTTTGGTAATGATGTACAAGCCTAAAGTTTTCAGAGTTATAGGCTAAAACAGCAAAAATCAATAAAAAGGGTAAATTTCAGTTTACAGGGGTCAAATTTTAAAATTGCTCCGATTTGGATAAAAAAAAAAAATTGTGCAAATTATGGTGGAGCTCATAGGATAAATTAGATATTTTGAGTGTCTCAACTGCTTGCTTAAGAAAGTAGAGGGGGTAACAGATCAAGCCCCCATTGAATGCAATGGACGTTGACTTCTGTGCCCCCTACATCGAAACTAAGCATTTAAGACAGTCAAAACTATTCCTTATTTTTAAATCCTATGAACTCCACCAATAATTTGCAACCATTTTTTTACGCAAATCGGGCAACTTTAAAATTTGACCCCTGGTACAACTGAAATTTACCTTAGTATTGATTTTTGCTGGTTACCTATAACTTCTGAAACTTTAGGCTGTACATATTACAAACCAATATAAAAAAAACCTTGTCTGAATCCTTATGGTTTAACACAAACAGGTGTGCTTTTTCAACATGATTGGAGCCATTTAAACAATTGACCCCTGTACAAACTTTGTTTTGGCCCCCTCTCCTTAAGCACCCTTGCGGCACTAAGAATCGCGTTTCAGGGGTTCCGTCAGTCTGTCAACATAATTTAATCACTCAAACCTTTTGTACTTGAGATTTGTTTACAATGTTTTGCTAGCTCCAGTCTATATTATTTGGCCTACTCTTGCTGTCATTTGCCTGCCATCCATGGATTGAGGGATGGCAAAATCAACTACCACAGGCTTTAGCTATTGGCCAGAATTCAATTAATTATCATATTATCTTTTATGCTTCTTCCACATTTGTAGGGTTAATACATTTTTAGATTTGCATATTGTGTAGCCATTTTAGACACCTAAAAAAAAGAAATCCAAATGAATTCTTTCAAATTTGATATTTGTGTGTATATTTACTATAAATGCATCTCATCCATATGTGGCGGCCATTTTGACGCCATCTTGAATTTTGTCAAAGTTGACACAAAATGATCTTTTTTAAACATTTCATATAAGTATAGAAAAAATGGGTTATTGAAAAAAATCTGAGGTTTTTAAAAGACGGCCTTCAGGCCGTTTTCTTCTTTGTTTTTGACGCGTTCTTTACAAAATGACCGCATTCAGGCCGCCTTATTCTGATGCGTTCTCCTTCTGGCAACATCTTCATGGGTTTAGTCTTCTGACCAGACTTACACCAAATGACCGTTGAGGCATCCCATTTATGGCACCTGACTTTGACCTCTGCTCCTACAGATAAAATTGCATGGCGACGTGACTCATACATAGGAAAACTTGAGACCCTTCACAACACTGTTAAAAATTTCCGTAAATGAGAAACAATTTTCCGTAAATTACGAAAATCTGTTTTAAGGAAAACAATAAGAATAAAAAACAAAAAACATAAAAAGTTAATTTTACGGAAATATTTCAAAAATTTCTGGCAGCAATATTTCCGGAATTGTTTTTTTTTTTTTTTTTTTTTTTTTTTTTTTTAATAGATTATTTTTTAAATGCACATTTTTTTTCCGTAATATGAGACAAATTTCTTTCTGTAAAATTACTGTAAAAATGCGTTAATTGACAGAAATTTTCTGTACATTTACGCTAAAAATGCCTGGAAATACTGCTGACAGAAATTTCCCCGTAAATTTACGGAAATTTTTTTAACAGTGAATGTTATGGGTCGAAAGGTCAATCTGGGTCAATAAGGGGGCACTACCGGTCGTAATGTGAAAAATCTTCAAAAAAACCCTAGCTACTGTATGCAACGTTGCATGATCACGTGACTCATACATTTGGAAGCAGCTTAAGACCCTACACAAAAGTTATTTTGGTCTGCATGATGGTCAAAGGTCATTAAGGGGCGCTTCCGATCAAAAACCAAAACATTAACAAAATCCTTAATGTAAACATATTAAGTGACATAACCTTCAGATATAATCTTACCCGGTGTATTCAAGGTATTTTATTTTTGGGGTCAAAGGTAATTTAAGACCATTTCCGATTTTTAAGCTAAAACTTTAAAAAAAGAAAAAACCTAAAAAATTAAAAAAAATTTTTCTTTTTTTTTTTAATTTTACTGGAACAATGATTTTCCGGTGTACATGAGGGTTTTTATATCAAGAATTAAAGGTCATTAAGGGGTCAAAAGTGTCGATTTTGCCCCAAAAATGCTTAAAAAGAAGACAATTGGCTGTCTATTAGCCTATTAAAGGCGGGTAAAGCCCGGTATTACCACAGTAATGTACATTAATGGTAGGAAAGTCTATAATAGTTTCGTCTCCAACGGTCAAAGGTAAAAATCTACAAGCATGCTCCGATTGAGCTAATTTGGCATGATCTTATAAAAAACATTTAAAAAAACATTTAAAAGAATTTTCGAGATCATGGAAAATTCGTTAAGGGGTCATTTAGGGGTCATTTCCGGTCTGATTCAAAACCCTTAAAATTGATGAAATCGATATAAGTCTGAGCTTGACATTTGCCTAAAACGAACCTTATACATTCTAAAGAACATGTTACCAGTACTTTTGAGATCATTGGAAATTCTTAAGGGATCACCCCCGGCCCTCTTGTTGTCATGTCTCAGTCACGACTAGTTTAACACTCTGTCTAAAATCTTTTATTGAAAGGCTATCTTCAAACTTTCTATCGAAACAACATTTTTGTAACGTGTACAATATAAATAGATGTAATGCAGAGCTTTTTTAAAGTTTTATTTTACTTTAAAAAAACGCTTAATTTGTGGGCATTTTGTTTTAACAGGCTGCTGACGAAGATTTTGAAACATGGAACTTAGAAGAATACGAACCATATGACAAAAGAACAAATCAAATCGAACTTGCAGATATGCTTATGCCATACGACAAAAGAGGAAAAACCAAATTCATCCGCAGTAAGATGTAGTTAATTAATTTATTAATTATTATTCTGTTTCACTCATGATAATGCGTTTGACGGTGGATTAGCGATTTCTAAATTCGGTTTACTGTTTGGTATATTTTTCATACCCACACTTATGCCAATTAAATGATGATGTCTTTCTTTAACCCTCGTCTACATGATACGCTGTCGTATGGACCATGGGAACATCCATGCGTGCCCTACATCAAATTGCCCAAATAAGTTTTTTGGCTTGCTCACAGTCTGTATTGCTTTCTATTATGCTTCACTTAGGTGTGTTGCTATAATAAATGAGGCTTGGCCGCCATCGTCTGAACATTTCTTGCAGTTTATAAACGCCATCAGCGTTTGAGTTTGTCTCTTACGAAGGGCTTAAAATAGCTTGCAGCTATGTTCTCAAACTTACTGCGGGCACGCAAGGTTTTCTCTCACACTTTAAGTTTCAATTCAAAACATCTAAAATAAATAGCCAAATGCAATTCATTATTAACTCCAAGAATTTCCTGAAGGAATAATGTGGACTCGTTTCTATTTATTTCAGACCCCACATTTAGTCATTGAAACAACTTCAGTTGCAAGGTCTACTAACTAAATATGTTTTATATATTTTTCTTTGCTTCCATTTTTTTAACTTAAGAATGTTTAACTGAAGGTAAAGTCTGCACATGTGACATGAGATATTCAAGTTCAAGTGGCAGAAGATATATAGATTGCAGAAGTAAGTTAACTTATTTAATATAATTCGTTTTTGTAAAGCATGATAAGGGCATGTGATACTTTCATACGCTAGATTTTAAAGGTCTTATGAAAAGAATTGCACATTAATGTTAAATGGTAGTTTACATTTCTATCCAACTTTGAAGGAACAAAAATTCTGGCATATGATCCCAACTTTGATATGTCACTCCATATTCCTTTGCTCTTTTTGCCACAGCAAAGGTGTCCGCTCACTGGTGAATGCGTATACAGTATACTTTCTACTACAGTCATGACAGTGGTTTGAAGTTGAAAACATATGATTTACAACGATGTCTAGCACACGTCTGTTAGGCCGGTCCATATCGTTCTTAATAGCGATGTTGCGGCTCCCGTCTATGGCAAGCCATAAAGGCCATAACGTATTGCCGCAACGCGTTGCGACATTTCGGCAACGCGTTGCGACATTTCGGCAACGCGTTGCGAGAAAGTAGCAACGCGTTACGGCGTCGGCCAATTAGAATGACGAATTTCTGTGACGTATTTCAAAAATTAGACCCACAACGCGTTGCAAAGTATCTAGCAACGCGTTGTGGAAACTCACAACGCGTTGCAAGCCTTCACAACGCGTTGCGAAGGTTCACAAGCCATAAGGGTCATAACGTATTGCCGCAACGCGTTGTGAGAAAGTAGCAACGCGTTGCGACATTTTGGCAACGCGTTTGCGGCGTCGGCCAATCAAAATCATGCATTTCTTTGACGTATTTCAAAAATTAGACCCACAACGCGTTGCAAGCCTTCACAACGCGTTGCGGCAATACGTTATGCCCCCCTTGGCCTTCACAACGCGTTGCAAGCCTTCACAACGCGTTGCGAGCTTCACAACGTGTTGTAAACTTCACAACGCGTTGTGAAGGCAATAAGGATCATAACGTATTGCCGCAACGCGTTGTGAAGGTTTGCAACGCGTTGTGAAGGTCGCAACGCGTTGTGAGATTAATATTTTTGAAATACGTCACAGAAATTCATGATTTTGATTGGCCGACACCGCAACGCGTTGCCGAAATGTCGCAACGCGTTGCCGAAATGTCGCAACGCGTTGCCGAAATGTCGCAACGCGTTGCCGAAATGTCGCAAAGCGTTGTGACTTTCTCACAACGCGTTGCGGCAATACGTTATGACCCTTATGGCTTGTGGACCTTAGCAGCGCGTTGTGAAGCTTGCAACGCGTTGTGAAGGTCGCAACGCGTTGTGAAGGTTTGCAACGCATTGCAAAGTATCTAGCAACACGTTGTAGTTCTATTTTTTGAAATACGTCACAGAAATTCATGATTTTGATTGGCCGACGTCGCAACGCGTTGCCGAACTTCACAAAAAAACACAACGAGGTTTCTTACTTTCTCGCACGCGTTGCAGCAATACGTTATGGCCTTTGTGGCTTGCCATACCCGTCGTACGGTACTCATACAATAGCTTCTTTTGAGGCGCAGCAGCTACTTGAAAAGAAGCCTATTAAGCCTATTGTATGAGTACCGTACGACGGGAGCCGCAACATAGCGTTCTCAATGTTGATACATCATCAGTATGTGTGTTACGGACGAAATCCTTGCCAGCCTATTTGACCATTTACATCGTATGTATAATATAGCGGGTACTGGGGCAACCTTCTGTCGAAACAAATGACAGTGACAGTGTTTGCGAACCGAAATTATCCAATGGGATAATCAGATATGAGCAGTGTAACTACGATGTCATGTCATAAGTCCACGGGAAAGTCATTGTGTTTTGCGTTTGACTCGTTACTACATGTACCAAATCCATGATATACTCCCAGTCGGTTTCGGGCTGGGGCCTGTTTCTCTGGTTTTGGGTTCTTTTGGGTTGTGTGTTGAGCATGGATATTGATTCGTGAGCATGCGTAACGCTTGGTCTTGGGTCAAAAATTCCGGGTCCTTGCGCAGAAATCGCTCGCCGCGACTTGAAGTATATCATGGGTGTTAGGTGATACTTCAGAACGCAATCACGGTTGTTCGTCGGTCTCGCCATGCTCTTTCCGGCTAAAACCAGTTTTTCTATATTATAATAAAACAGTCAAACTTGAAATCAACAATCAACTTGACGTAGATAGTAACAAAAAGAAAATGAATACATTCTGGCTTGACACCAACGTAACTATGAGATTACACTGTTATTTCCATCCGATTAGGATATATTTTTGTGAATTTTCAGGTTCTTGAGCAATATATTTCTCATTCATTTTAATGTATGGTGTCATTTTTACACAGGAGAAACTAGCTAATCCACTGATGCCTAACTGATACAACATTTTTCATAAAGTGAGAAATATAACTAAAAACGTGTTAAAACACCTTTAGGAGGAGTTACACCAAACGTGATCTTGCGCTATGGGAAACGAGTCTATTGAATTGCAATGGGAAAAAAAGATTGTGTCGAAATTAGGAAAAAAGAGACGGTTTTTTCCATGTCGGGTGCAAAATATCAAAAGTACATATTAGGCTAAAGCTACCTTTAACATGATGCGACCACACAATTCTATGACCTTCTTCAAATGCATGTGTCCTTGATGGAATTTCAAATAATCGATTTTGCCATTATCCTTAAACTATATTCCATTCTCTTTCTCCCTTTTCTCTTCACTCTACAAGACACAAAATGGGTGAAAAAAATGTTTATCAGAGTCGCCCACCTGGTGTTGCTCCCTGTCATAACGCAATTATTAAAACTCATAATCCAACGGGCTTTCTTTAATTTTTTTATCTTATATTCGTACGCCGTGGATGTTCGGATATGTAGAGCCTGTTTCTGTATGATATTTCGATAAGTGACTTCCAAAATGTCTACGGTAACTCATTGAAATTCATTCTGGTGTAAAACTGTTGTAACCTTATCGCTTCAGGATCTAACTGACACAGAGTGCCATGACTTCTCAAGGTCCAGTCATTCCCCATTATACATAACAGGAATTCCAAGATAGCAATATCTGATATTATAATTCCTGTATTATGTCTAATGTAAACTTTATATGCATGAAAATATCAGTGCACATTTTTACACCGGTGTTCCTTTCTAAAACAGAGACAATTAAGCTTGAGTTTTTCCCGAACACTAATTTCAAAATAAATAATACATAGCTGTTCCAAAAGACAAAAAGCATGACTAACCGTGTTTGGAAAGAAGGAATCTTGCTTATATAAACCAACAAAATGAAAGAACGAATCCAGAACTTGCAGTGCAATTAGACTTTTTAAGAACGTGGACACAATAGGAGGGCATTGTTCTGCGTGAGTAAAGTCCGTGAAATACGAAGACTTCGCCCACTCTACTGTGGGCGCACGTTTACGATTCTTGTCCACAATCCTGATTCAGAAAACCAACCTTACGAGTGACGTCACGTCATCGTCATCTGTTCACTTTTTAATCCTCGAATCTAACGTTTCCTTTAATCCCTAACCCACGACATGAAGGTTTTAAAACCAGCAACTATAGGCGAATACCGCGCAATTCGAGTCGGAAGAAGGTCGTTCTTTTATTTAAATAAATATATTAACGAAGTAATACCCCCAACATAATCATAAATAGCGCCGCTATGAGGCGAGTCGAATGCTACTTTAAAACTTTGGGCCAGAATTCCATTATTGGACTCTGTACAGCGCCCTCCTATCCGGTCGTCGTTTGGCAAAACATTGTAACTAAAAAATGGACTTTCTCTGATAAACAGAATTCTAAAGCAATTTGATGGCGCTCTTTCTGTTTCTATATCATGTTGCCAAAGTGTTTCCTTTTGAAGATAATACCACTAACTCATATGGTTATCTGCGTATTCCTAATGATCTTATTGGCAAAGCACTGTACAACCCATAAGGCCGAAATTAGGTATTCCAGTGTTTTAAATTGGTCTCAAAAATCCTGACGAATTAACATTTAATTCCCTGAAATGTGGGGTGCACATTGTGTATTTCAGTAATTAGCATTATACAATAGGACGGTTTCAAACCATGCGTGAATCGTTTACATGTACGTGAAATTTGGAATTACTTTGTTCATTGATCGATGAAACAAAAAAATCACGTTTCGCGTATAGGCATCGCGTACGACTTCAAAACTTCCATAGTGTTATTTGTTCTCGATCTCTCGACGTGGGATTAATTCCTTCCAGTGTTTTATTTTTCATTTTGGCAATAAAATTTAATATTTTGATGTTGAAAAAAAGATGTAACTATACACGTATGGTAATATAAGAATTTAGCTTTTGGTTCTGGCTTTTATTCAAAAGGACATCGCCGGATAAGGAATGAAGGACGTCCTCTATAGTTTTCATGAGAACGGGTGAACTTGAAACGTTTTGCATAATAAAGCGACATACTCAAAGTTACCTTTTGCTGGTTTTCAAAAAATCCCACTTTACATAAATTCACCAAAAGTCGGTTTTATGTAAAGTTATAATACAGGCTTCAATGGGTAATTGGAATTTCCATATATGAACCCTCCCCCCCAGAACCACAATACCGCATTGCAAGGATGTGCGCTATATTATTTAACAACATATACGTGAGTGGCGTTCTGGTTCTTGGGGTGGAAAGACCTCATTTTTGCATTTTGTTTTCTGGGGGGCCGGAACACTAAATGGAATTGCCAAAAACAACAACGAACTTTTTACATACAAACCATACCACATCACTATGTGGTAAGGCATGCTAATCTACCCAGGGCTATGTTCAGTAGCCTTGGATGAGCCACTGTTAACAACAGCTGACCATGCATGTCCTGGGTATCATAAATCATGCTAAAATACAGGGGATGTGTTTGCTCCATACAATGAGCTATTGAACTGCGCCATGGGAATTGTAATTTTATTAGCTCATAGTGTAGTTAACTTGCTCATGGGCTATTGTGTTGTATTCCAAAGTCTGCTCGGTGTGAAGACGGTTATATAATCCAAATCTTAGCAGCATTAAGTTAATAGGTATTTGGGTTTTGTTATAAAGGGCTGCCTCATGTAGCCTCTTTGTAGTATGAAGGACAAAAGGTCTATCTATATGCGTCACTTACAAGCTCCATAACAAAGGGCAGCTATGCAACATCTTCCTGTTTCTTCATATAAGTAATAAATGGTCATTGAAATGGAGGCATGCTCTAAGCCTTGCTTTTTCCAGCGAGCATGCCCCTGAAGTTTCTCAGACTTTTCTCATTTTTTCTTGTATTTTCGGGATAAAAAACACCTTGCGTACATGATATAGTAGTTGTCAAACACCAACTCAAAATTGGTGGTGAAATATAACTATTATGATTATAGAGGGCCTCCTTCTCTCCTTATCCGGCGATGTCCTTTTGTTCAGTTTGTATAAGATATTTGTAAAATTACAAACACAAAACACAAAACATCTCTTAAAAGTTTCTAACTTTGTAAAAGCAAATACAATTTATCAGGAAATCACCACTGACAGATCTCGGCAAAAATATGCACATTAATTAACATAAAATAACAATACTATTTAATCTCTTAGAAATTCGTGATCGGTGCCTTTATCATTTGACGTATCGCCTTGGAGAGTTGGCGCGGTTTTTTATGCTTCTTGGTATAAACTTCAATGATGTGATGATTAATAAAGATAATATTTGCAACCAAATCACCATTGTATAAGGTACGCCAATCTTTGGTACGTCAATACCTCGGCAAAGTTGGAACCCGTGAATTAAGGCAGTAGGGGGGAATTTGGGAGGATCCTACTCCTTGGGGTTTTTGCGAAAATAATTATATAAAATCATCACTATTTTGGGTCAGAACTAGCCGCTTAGACGTCCCCCGGGGTTGCACTCGTACTTCCGGATCTGGAGGTTTTTGAACACGCTCTTGCATACTTAGACTTCTTAAAAAGGAAAATCGCAGCTTCTTAAAAGTCTTAAGCTGATTTGCTAAATGAAAAAAGATATGTAGAATCTCCCTGAAGCAATAACATTAAATCAGCATTAATTGTAGGAAAGTGTTTCGTACACCCCTTGCTTGACAGAATACGATCCTCCTACAATTATCCTTGGTTTAAAACTCATTATAACCGAGAACAATAAAAAAAAATGTTTTAAACTGATTCATAAAGGCTAGCTGACTTATCAAGCCGTTGGTAATCACGTTATCATTAATGTTATTGTCCCTATTGCATGTGCAAAGAAGAGAACGTTTTTCGATAAAAAATATTAAACGTACATGTGATATAAAAACTGACTGCTAATTAACATCTTACTTTCAACTCTTGTACGTTATACATAAAAAGCGCTTATTTTGATACCAAATTTGACATAGAACCCGTTAGATATAATGAATAAAGATATAAACATTTGCCACAATTACAGAATGTACAAAAATCTGTTATAACATATCCACGCTTCAAACAGCATACCGATACAAAAAATGCGTGGTTGGTGGCTTATTAAAGGTCCCCGGGAAATGAGATGGTAAACCTACTCCAAACCTTTGGGACATTCATTGCCAATAAACAGGCAAGAAAAAAAAGGGCATACACTACCAGTGAAATCATTTGTGAAAACATTTGATATCAGTCAGGAGTCATGAAAGATTCCACCAGTACCTGGAATTTTGATTAATCTCTGAAAAATCAATGGCCAACCCCAAATGATGTCACTCCCCACACACAGATATTAATGCTTTACCATACAAAACGCCATGAATTCCCAGTGTCAGTAACCCGGACTTAAAGGAGGAGGAAGGAAGGAAACAGCAGGCGGTGCATTGCAACTGGTTTATGAATTCCAACTGACCATGATTTTTCTCCCAAATTGCAGGTTCATAGTAGATTTCTTACGATTCCATACGATTCATACCGTAGGGACAGACCAAAGGACCAACATTCTCACAAACCTGCCTTTCCAGTAAAAAGTGTACAAAGCCCATGTGATTAATTCACATTCCACAATTGCGGGTTTTCGGATGGATGGCTCAACCAAAAGCAATTCCCAGTAATTGAAGTTATTATATTCAAAATAACATTTGTTCAAGAATATGTTTTATTTTAATGGCGGACAATGATTGTATTGAAATGGTGATTGGTTTATTACTGTTATTTCTTTGTGATAGTGTGATTTTGTTATGTTAGACTTACCGTATTGACACATCCGAACATAGGTATTAATTATTTTTTTGTTTTTGTTTCCTTTTTTATTTAATCCCGTGGAGGGTTCGTTGCATTACCCTGCTTCTGTGTGTTAACCAGGTAAACTCTACCTTATCGAAATGATTAAGCATACTAGGTTAACGGGTTGTCGCCACCGATACCCGGTTGTTAATAGTCACCTTTGAGGGCCGATAGTCACACAATCATACCTCATGGAAGGACTCCTGAAAAATAGGTCACGAACACCGCGTGGACGCTTATATCTGACCTCAAATTAATAATGTACGAACACTTTTTCCACTGGAGGACATTTATATCGTCATCCTTTTTTATAATAATTCCTCTTTTTTGTGACATATCCTTTCTATGTTATAAAGACATGAATTCCTTACCAACGTGTTTACAACTTTGCCCAGGGTCCTTTAGACTGGGCCAGAAGTGTGCTCAATTGTATGACACTTTTAACCCCAAATTACTAGATATTTTGATTTTGTAACTTCTATAATTTAATAAATAGAGGGCTCTCCTGAATCTTGGTGTTTAGTGTCTGTTGGATGTGCATACTTAACCTACTTTTGATATCCTTAGCTCTATTTCAAATGTAATAATTAAAATCGAACCTTGTTAGCGTTATCCTTTGTATTTTTTTTTTTTTTTACACAAAGAGTTAATTATATGCGTTTTTGAATTAATATGTGTATCAATTGTACAACAAGGTGCTAATGCTAATATGTCGCAATGTACGTCCTAAGCGGTTTATTCTTAATTACTCCAATCCCACTGAGGCCAAGCAAGATCCAATTTACCCCCAATCGAATTTAGTCCAGTCACATTTATTAAATTTCATTATGTTCAATCCCGTTTTAGTCCAATCTCATATTGACCAAATGTGAACAAATCATAAAGTAATAATTTTTTGCTAAGTGGAAATTGAGAAAAATGTTGGAATCGGACAAATAAGATTGGACCAAACGGAATTGGCCCAAGTAAGAGTTGAACTGATTTATTGGGATTACACCGAGTAAAAGTTACCATTTCCACAATCATACACATGATCAATCACCCAGCTCTTAACTGATCAAACAAAAACCAAAAATTATGACAGAATTTGAAAAATCGTTAATGCATGTATAGAGTTAGAAAAACTGGATAGATATTTGAATTGGTCAACAACTAAATATTCCCATTATATGTTTGACGGGTCTGTTTGGGACTTTGAAAATCATTGGAATCATTTTCCTAAAGTTTCTTAAGTCAGTATTCCCAAATTTTGCAGTATAATTAAAGTGAAATGGGTAACTCTATGCAGATTGATTATCACATTAGATTTACACATTCTTAAACGTTTAATAAACTCCTACTTTTGATGTATAGAGTAATTTATACTTCATCTTGTAAATAATTGTATCCACATGCATGAGATTCTTCATCCTTCCTTGCTATTTCTTTGTCTTTTCCTTTTTCTTCATTCAAATTGCACTCGTTCTGCACAGAAAACCGTAATAAAGCATGCATGAGTTGTACAGATATAATTTGAGTAATTATATTTATAAGTACTTTGGCAAATACGAAGAACCATGACAAAACCACTCAAATATTATATTATGAATTTAATTCACTTTGTCGTGTGTTTAACGATGCTCTGACTTCGTTTCAACGATTTAATAAAGCTCTTTCCCCGATGTTTAACACTTATACGTTCACTAGGTCTTACTGCCAAGTAGTTTCTTCAGAATACAAAGAAAACAGGTATTAATATGTGGGTCTAGAAACGTTCTTGTCTGTCATCGTATGTAACATGTTTACATAATTATGATCGCTTCTGCTCACCCGAACCTTCATGTGCAACACGTGTTTAGATTGATTTTTGTATCTTTTTAAGTTTTCAGGTATTTACGGTATTATATATGTGGAAACAAAGTGGTTTTCATTAACATTAACCTCAAATCTCAAAGCTTCCGTGATTAAAGAAGTTAATGAACATCACACTATCGTTTATTACAATTGTTATGTTTCTAATTTGTGTGTTTTATTTTCTAGATTCCCTTCTTTACTAATATTTGTATTGCCTTTTGCTACCAATTGCGACATAAAATCACACATATGATAGATCTTAATGATAGCAACAGTGCTGACAATTTGAAAATAAATCTTTCACCCTGATTCAAGGACATCGTGGCTGATGTTCAATTTAGAGTTTTTAAATTAGCAAGTAGGTTCACAATTAATACATTGAGTGAGCGCTGGCACATTTGAGAATTTAATTTCGTTGTTGTTCTATCTTTGCAAATTTCTGATATTCCGGAAACAGATATGAACAACTTTGAATATAGTGTCAGAGTTACCCTATTTGTAATGAAAATCCTTTATAAAGATATCTAGTTGGATTCATAACAAAATCGCATAATTATCTTTTAAAATTGCATATTTAGGGTAAACTGTTATCAAGTGGATATAAAATATTCTAAAGTAATGTCTCCAAACTTTCTTTGCATTGAGATTATGCGGGAATAATTGTTTACATATAAGTAAATGGAAGTGAAATCATGTCATCAGGGGCATTTATTATGAGAACAAAATACAGTAATTAATTTTGTAATATGCAAGTATGTCATTCTTGTATTCAGGTTAATTTGTAGGTTTTAAATATTCAAAGTGGAATATGGCGGCATATTAGATATATTACACACGTTTGTCATTCTTGTATTTAGGTTGATTTGTAAATTTGTAAATTATTTAAAATGCAACATAATGAGCTGTTAAAATTATTAGATCTCTACGTGACGTTTTGGGTCTTCAAAGTGGCGTGACGACTTGAGCTGTCAAATGAGACAGGCGGTCGTCAAACTGAAATAATAACATTAATTGAATCTTTAGAGAAGCTTAATTGCGTGCAACCGCTGAGGCAAATATGTATGCTTTATTAATTTGGAAAAAACAATCGGAACTACCAAAAATGATAGCACGTAAATACGCGAGTAAGGTTTGGCATTATTATAATATCTTGTAGTTTCAGAGAAGTATTATGATCTATGTATCTTTAGAAGCAATTTTACTTTTTTAATAAGCCAGAGTAAGATCTATCATGTGTATCCCAAAAGAAACTTCAACAAGACAAGGTTTGCCCTTGCAAGGTATTGGGAAGCGTGGTTCCTAAACTATGACCTTACATTTTTCCATCAGGGTTAAGAAATAGAAATGGAATAAAAAGATGTTGGCCCTTTTGCAAGACACGGCTATACTTGTACATCTAGTCTGCTCGCAGGGTATTTTGGACCCAAGTTTTTGCTCAATGCAAAGTTACTATGCAGTAAGTAGATGTGTTTAGATCAGCATTGTTTCCCATGCCCAAAAATAATTGCAATTGATGTGGCTGTTAAGGCAAGTATATATATATCAAAGAAGCGCCATCACACTCGTATGGATTAATATACCAATGAAGATATGAAGCTTTGCATAATGGTTCATCTGTAACTCTTCAATACATCGGAATTTGTTTTAAAATCAAACTGATATGGTTTTATTTTATGTTGTCCAGAGAAATATCAATTTATTACAAGTGTAAATCTGTAAATAATATATCTGTGAATAGTATCCCAACAGTATCCCAATCTCAATTCTGTTGACAAATTCGACAATTTGCATTCAAAACTTGGTTTTTAAAATACAAAAAATGTATTTCTTGGGTGTGTTGAAACATGAGCAAGTCACAAAGGGAAAATGAAATGTGTGCTTCATATCCTCTTGTACATATTCATCCCAGTCGTTGATCATTTTCAAGGAACACCGTAATGACTAAATCTTAAGAATGTCTTACAGTTGAGATACTTTGTAGGTTTTATGAATGGGCAGTGAATCGAAATATGGACATTACATGTACAACTACGATTCCTTTTCAACTAATATCAGCGTTTTGTTGAAAATTGTCACATATTAATGTGACTTTGATACAATGTTTGTGACAATTTGGGGGGTACTGTGTTTAATTCAAACCAAAGTGTTAAATTAAAGTGCAAAAATGTCGCGATATTTGTTCGGGAATTTGTAAAATGTTTGCGTTTGCTTTTGAGATATTTGGAAGAGTCTCATTATCTATACGGTATATAGAAGAGCATAATATTACAACGTTAAATCCAGAAGAACTAGCTTTGTAAAGCCATTGCTTAATCGCACACATCAGATTTCGATCAATGAAAGAAATAAATATCTCATTGCGGTGTTCCCAAAATTTCATTAATCATCATATTCACGTGCCTCTGTTAAAATGTGCCCTAAAGCTTACATTGTTTGTATCATTTTGCATGCAAAAGATATACGGCTGCTGTTGTGGCTTTTGTATCTGTGTACGTGACACAATAATTTATCATTGTTAGAGACTATAGTACATATAACATGAGACAGGACTTCAGTGTTCCTAACCACTTTTGTGTGTGTGTCTGTCTGTCTTCTCATGAAAAGCCGATTTTGAAAACCTTCTAAATTGCATTTGTTTTGGAAATAAATCTATTTGGAGAAAACTCGCAATACCCGTCGTATTATGTACCTTCACACTGGATTAGATTTTTCCTAACTCAACGGACCCAGCAAGTTGTTTTGGATGGCGTAGCTTCATCTTCCATACACGTCTCATCGGGACTACCACAAGGTACAATCCTTGGCCCGCTTCTTTTTCTACTGTACCTGAACGATATCTCAAAGGATATTACATCGAGAAATTTGTTTGCTGGCCAATGACTCTATCTTGTACAGACAAGTGGATAACACCGGTGATAGTCAGGGGCTTCAAAAAGATATTGACCGCTTATGTGAACGGGAGCGCCGATGGCAGATGAATTTCAATACACAAAGTGAGATGTTATGCACATCACTCATAAGAAAACACCACTTCTTAATAAATACAAGATGGGGAATTCAATTCTGGAGGCCGTTTCAAACCACATCTACCTGGGGTAGAACTGAAAATCAAGTTGAGTCGATCTGGTCACATTCAAAAAGTCATCCTCAAAGCAAACCGAATCATTGGTCTGCTACGCAGGACTCTTGACAGGAGTTTTAGTAACAACAAGGCAAGAGCATATGAAACGCTCGATAGACCACGTCTGGAATATAGTGCTCTATTTCAGACAAATTACAACTTACAACTGAAGGGGGTATAAAGTCGCTCTGTCAGGATTGTACTGCATAGGAACAGAAAGAAGGGCATGGTTACTGACATGCTCTCTCAACTTGACAAGGAACCATTGGAACATCGCAGTCCCAAACAACGACAAACACTCCTGTAAAAATCTGTCAACAAGTTCGTCGCCATAAACACGGATTCACATCAGAACAAATCTCAAGGGTACAGGACATTAACCAAACAACAAGCTAATGTGCAGTTGTGTTCAAGGCCAACCAGTCAAACCTTTTGAACATATATCACAGTGTCTATTCTTTGGACAGGCATGTGTGATTCAATACTGTGCAGTCTTCGGACTACGAAAGTAAACTGGTCGGTAGACCCTATTCAAGAGGCAACCTTGGGGTGTTGGACACCATCCACTTGTTATTGAATTCTAGAGATAGAAAATTGTAAACTAAATTTAGCATACTCTTGGTATTTCCAAAGAAAGATTTTATGTTAATCGCCAAGTGGTGACGTCGTATTTCGAATGGTCTTTAGACAGACTTCCCTGTTGCCACCTGGCCTAGCTGAACTGTCAATTCTTTATTTGAATGACTGTCAAATGAATACAAAGCTAATACTATCTTCACGAGGTCCGATACACCATCAACGTGATTGTGCGACTTCTAAAAGGAAGTTACTGGATCACACGCGATTTGCGATGTACACCATTCACAGAGTTTGTGGTGAGATTATTTTCATCGTTGTAGAAGATCATGAAGAGTAAGTCAGTCGACATGGTTTAAGTCCAAGAACGTAACATGAACCACCATTTCTTTTTAAACAATTATCAATGACTACTTAATTTGCCATTGATAGCGTCGATATTGTCCGTGGAATCATTTCAGGATATTGTTCATTTTACTCGTTAATTTTAGTGAACATTCCGTCAACACATCAATTTTAGGTGATAATATAGTTAACATGTCGTAGTATGATGCTGTTGATGGGAGACCACTTTTGTTTACGTTTTATACAATCAACACATGTAATTGTACTGCTCCACATTAGGGTGCTTGTTCCATTGCCTACTTGATAGCTCCACCATAGTATTTCACGCCTGCTACGTCTCGAATCAACAAAATGCCTGGCATAAGTTTTCACATTTGCAAGTGATCGGTACATTTGCCCAATTGCCTCATCATTAAAATACAGATATGATTATGCAGTTGCAGTTTGACCTTTGTCGAGGTTTTCTACTTAAAGTGACGAGAGGAGATTTTTGGAGGATATGAATTTCTATCAAATCGGTTCGATCGGTTGATCGGTTGTAGACCACCTACCGAGAACGTTTCGAAGGTGTATTGGACAAACAAGTACAAAAGAAAACCGCAAAGTTCGTTTTGAACTTTGCTATTGTAATCGTCCCTATAGAAAACCTTGCTTTGATTTTCTGTCGTGCACGACAGCAAATACTAAATCATCACCTTATTACATAAAGACGGCATATTCGGCTTATTCATTTCAGGTCTGATCTAATTCATCGGTAAGCATTTAAAATATGGACAAAAGTCCGGGTTCGAAAAAAAAAACGGGGGCGCTTCTTTCTGGAAATATCCTCATGTCTCTTTAACACGTTTCATACTAATATTGATATGTTATAGTAGAAGACGAAATTAGGCGCCAAATTTTACTTTCTACGGTTCTGTTAATTTGCCTAATGTGAACGTAATTTGATTGCGTGAAGCTTTGGGCTGGACATGTTCACTTAATTAAATACTTCAGAAATATACTTTCGTTAAATACTTCAGAAATAATTATACTTTCGGTGTAACATCTGTTCGATAGGATAAACCACTATAATAACCGTTATTTGCGTCAAAGAACGTAAATTGTTGCAGTAAACATATTTAAAAAAAACCGAGCTACTTATACGTCACGTTATTATAAAACACGTTGCATGCTGAAATCATTGCCTGAATCTCCAACTACAAACATTATCCTTGCATTTTGGCCGACTTTTTGTGAGAAAGCAGCTGCTCCATTGCCTGAAATAAGCTTACCACCCAATGATAAATAACCTGTAGATGTTAAGTCAAGTTCAAAATAAGATCACAGTTGTAACGCGTCATCGACTTATACGCTGTGTCACTTTTAAGAATATGCGGTTGATGAATGGCTTATTACGTCGTCGGTATTGACCGAGTTGGTATTAGCATACATAGTACTGGGCACATTTTATGTTGTGTTTTAAAGCAATAACATCACATTTTTGGAAGAGCGCCCCCAATTTTCAAAATTTGATATTTTTGCACAATTGTGTTGGTAATTGTCTAGTAAACTATACCTACAAACGACAATGCTAAAACGCGTATTTATCATAAAATAAGCCATTTTGTAATTAAAATTGGAATCCCCGATTGTACTTATCGGCAAAGTCGGAAATGCTACATTCATGTCCGTCCATGATGAAATAGTGCCACCCCAAGAAAAATATCTCTAATTGGACTTGCCTGAACCGACGGAAGAACTAATGGATGAGCATACACACGTACGTAGCACAATATCACAGTTATTCCATATTGGAAGGAGGTTTACAGCAGCCGTTGAATTATTATTGGAGATCACCGATATTAATAATTCCAATTACAAAATTACAAAAATTCGTTCGTTTAAGACACATATAGAATTTCGAACTCTACAATTCGCAGGTATAGTTTACTAGCCAATTACCAATGCAACTGTACCAAAATCTCAAAATATTTGGAAAATTGGGGGCACTCCTCAAACAAATGCGCCGTCATTGCTTTAAGTAAGAATAACAAAGTTCCATAAGTACCATCTTCTTGACAAAGAACAGGCGCCTTGCATTCTTTCATGAAGATAATTCCAATGTTACTTCACAGAAGAACATAAATCTTATGTAATGTCTTTTTGCTTATTCTTGTTTTCAGAGGGTTTGGGACGACATTAAAAACACCATCTAGCGTAGTTTTCAGATGATTTGAGTAAACATCTTCTCTCGTTTCATGCATCAGCCTGCTCATCAGCATACGATTTGGGAAATATCTGGTAACAAATCAATGAACCTTTTTGTGATTGCCTACGGCAGACCAACTACACCACGACCACCAAATTTCTGTTACCATTTGCTGATGTCTACACAATGTAAACATTAAATATATTTAATGTAGTGTAATTTAATGTATATTGTCCATTCGAGGGTTACCCTTGTCATGAATTAGAGTCCTTTAACGGAGAGTCGTAGAGTCCATGTACATATATTTTATACCGGACGCGTCATTGGTTTTTGATGTGGCCATTCTGGGTGACTCTGAGTCACTAATGGCCCTGAGGAATTCGGCAGACTTTACAGGATTTTACATGTGTTTTATTCCGTAAAGTCTGCCGAATTCATGAGGTAAACCCAGGTTCCATAATAGCCACACCGATTGTTTTTATTCTCGTTAGTTTTTGACGAGAAGCTCAATTACTCTCCTTTTTTCTTATTTGTTAGTTTCATTTTATGGCGTTAATAAACATTCTGAAGGTCTGATGGTTTAGATTATGTTCATTATTGTATAAGCCTATCAGATAGGGATGACACCATTCCCCTTGATTCCAAGTGAAACGATAGTAGTTATACTTTAATATAGATTCATGATGATGGTATCTCCTGAATATGCTGCAATTCAGAAATGTACATTTGTTTACATTTTTATTTAACATGATTTTGAGACAATCTTACGAATGACTTATTGATAGCCCAAGTCATACTCCGTTTATAAGTAGACCTCGCGGGGAAGAGGGGTACTTGTACATCAGGCATAAGAACATCATTCTTAGAACACATCCTCACCCAAGAGACTCTTTCCACGTTGTAACTATACTGGATTAAAAAAGCCATATTTCTTTTTTAGGCCTTGTACATAATGAAAATATCTGGCTTAAAGAATGTTTTCAAATTAATTGGTTGTCTTTGCATTTGCTGGAGTTTCTGCCAAGTTTTCCTGACTCCCTCGCACAATACTTCATAGTTTAGCGTCCATGCTACCCAACACACACTAAATTGAAACCGATAACATTATTATGTAGAGCATGGTCCATGTAAGCATTTTAGCTCGACACTTGCTTTCTTGATGTTATATATATACACAGTGGCGTATTCAGCCTTGTGGTTCTCAGGAGGAAATGCCCGGTCAGGGGCTTCATCAAAATATAATATCCCGATTTTAGCTTATTTTTTTTTTCAATAGGCCTCTCTGCCCCTTCGTCCCTATTGGCTAAATCACTGGTTATACAACATACGCAGAATCAGAGACATGTGCCCGTACATATACCGGAAGAGAATTGAACTAGGTCATTGACTGAAACAATGAATAATTTCCAATACCAATATAGGAATGGACTTCCTCTTACTTGCATGTAACAGCGCGTGTAGTGCTGCATTCGTAGTCTGTAAAGAAATAAAAAAAACAAAAAAAAACAGGGCAATTATTTATGTCCATACAGTATCGTAGGGTTGAAGTCATTAGATGTTTATGCTATTTTGAAGAACACCATGGAAAAGGGCAGACCATCATAGTATACTCTTGCTTATTTCAGTATTTAAAATCACACATTGTATCTGAGTATTCGAGAGCATGCAGTGCTAGGTTGCCTCTTTTTCCCGCATGATGATTATTGTCTGAGTAAACCAGAGAAGTTGGGAATAAAGTGTATAGTTAACCATCACTGTACATTTCAATTTCAAATTTTAAGCGTTATTGCAGCAGATGACGACTTATCAAAGCATTATCACACATTTTGTCATCTATTGAGTGATAAATACAATATAAAGCAGGTGTAGTATACGTCATTTATCTGTTCCTTCATGATTGATTTAAAAGGTAAAACCCCCTAATTTTCGCCGAAACGATCTTCAAATGATATCTTTTATGTATGTGAGTTGGATGTGTTAATCAAATCAAATAGCCCTAATTATGGTAATGTTCCAAAAAGCCGTGTCTTATTATTTCGGTGCAGACTTCACCCAGCTTTGAGCAAACTGTTTAATGTGTAGACATACTTTTATCAATTAGGATTTATTGAAATACGTTTTAGTATTTGCCGTATTGTAGTTCCGTTATGCTATTTCATTACTAGTGTTGTTGATTTAGGTCAATTACCCTTTTTACAATAGCATCATGGAAATTAGCTTCTTAATTGTACAACATGATGCATATTTTCCAATTTGATTGTAAATATAGTTTTGCCGATTAGAAGCAATAAACGCCACAGAGCTCCCATTCAATTGTGCCTGTGTCATTATTGTTGATGTTCTTGACAATGGTAGTCAATATAATAATAAGAATAATATATTGTAAGTAAAAAAATGGACCCTGATTGTGCCAGCCATTTGGCATCTTTGATAACATTATGAGTTACAATAAGCTCATCTACCAAGTACAAAGTTCAATGGGTTGTACTTATACATACTTTGACATGAACTGACCTTGTGTGATCTGGGTATCATACCCCCAAAACCAGGGGTGTATTCTAATACAGCCTGTCTCAAAAAAAAAATGGTACAATCAAAAAACGATTTTTTTTCAATATTATATCTCAACATAAGTAAGGTGTTTTGTATATCACATTCAAGAGAAAAGACCAGGCTTTCCAGGATTTTTTGTTTCATCTCAATTGCTTATTTAAATCGAGAGATAACTCCAGTTTACTGCGGAACACACAAATCGAGTTTGTGCCACTTTCTGGTTGCGTGAAAACGGTGAACGAATTAGTTAAACATAAGTTATTCACACTTGAACACATATGGAATTCTTTAAAAAGGGATTAACTTCATAAAGAAACTCTAAAAGATACGAAAAAGTTACATAATGGTGGAAGTTATGATCAGTAAGTTCTGGCTTTAAGATAAAGTGAATAACATTCCACATACTGTTGTTTGTCAGATGAGAACATGAGCGTACAACCGGCGTACAGCAATCTGGAGGAGAGAGTTTCTATGGTCTTGAAGTATCATGAAACGCAAATTCCTACCACCAAGACCACCACTGTTGATACTTTGCTTCCAAATATCAATTGTTATTGACTTCACAAATTAGTAAATCAACAAAGATAGTGCAAATTTTAAACCATTTTCTTTGGATTTGAGTGTTTATTTTTGGTTTGTTCAATTTAACATTCCTTCTGGCATGATTTTAACAGATACCAATCTTGTAATAAATTCAAAGCTCCATTTCATTGACGTGCAATAAATATTTGTATTGTTTTTTATTTATGAAAAGAAGATTTTTATAATTGAACTGATTATGTTGACTATTAAAATTGTGTCGATAAAAATAGACTTCCTTTGTTTACTAAATTTAATCTGTGTTTTGTTTCTTTTTGTCAAGTTGCAATCCTTTGTGAGCTTTAAGACAGCATGGCATAGCTGGGCGAAACAACTCTGCCCATGCATCAAAAAGTGACACAAAATCGATTTTGCTATATCGCACTAAATTGATTATATCTCTGGATTGACAAAAGCAAATGAGATGAAACAAACACCATTGGAAAGCCTGGTCTTTGTTCTTTAACATTATGTCAAGTAAAATGACTTATTTTGAAATTTCATATTTAACCAATTTTTTTTCTGATTGTACCATTTTCTTTTAGACAGGCTGTACATTGGGGAATGAAGCTACTGAACTGTGGAAAGGGATTGAGATTTTTTTTTTTACTAGCTCCTCGTGAGACATCTCGCCACATGTGTGGTATTCCTCGGCTAAACTTATTTTTTTAGCTTTTCATTGCTGCAAAGATCATTCCCATCGGTTTATAGGTATATCCAGAGTAACATTTTTTGTATCAATTTACCATTCGGGTCCTCGGTCCCCGATTACCATTTAAATGCACTGCCGTAAATAAAGCATAGGTTTAGGTGAAAATATCACGTCACATCTATATATAATTTTGTCCAGATGAAAAACTTAGTTTCAACGAAACTGTCTATTTAGGATTCCATTGACCCGTGACCTGAACCCTCGCGCTAGGCAATTTTCCTGGGACCTCACACACACACCAAGGAATTTTCACATACCTATTGGCCTGTGGTAATATGCAGCGCCAAACGATTTTGTTGGTCAGACCAGTGACAATCTGTTGCACTAACATGAGGCTTCCTTTCCTTTGCATGGCTTTGAAATGCTTTCCCGGTAAGGTAATTGATGTCAAACATTGTCTATTTCATCCAAAATGATTTTGTTAAATTATGACTACTTACTTCTCACTTAAAGGTGCTTGTTCCGATTTATGTCTATTGTGTTCTCTACTTGATATGAGAGCCTGGCAATTGCACATACTCCCCATCAAGTATCGTGGGAAGCAACCTTGCGGTTTGGATGGTAGAAGCAATAATACATATTGCAAAGCCCATTCAATACAATGCTAATATTGATTGTTAACCATTAAAACCATGAAATGGATTTGAAGGCACACATTTCAGGAAGACGGTAAGAAAATTACGGCCTTTCATCAGATTTCAAATTTCGTACTACTTCCGGGTAAATCAGTGGGGTCTCAAAGACGATCGGAACACGTACCTTTAACATCGTCTACCTGAGCCTGCGCCTCTTTTTGTAACAAAACTCCCGAAGTGGGTGGTTACCACCCCCGTGGATTTTCGTTACTGAGCACCCGATTCCTGTACTTTTTGATACCAAAGGATAGCTAAGAGTTTCTTCTTTCCATTGGTACCAAAATAAGTACCAACATCCCCATTATGACGTCACCATTACGTCCATTTGTGAGGAAATACGAAAATCCTGACTATATGTGGAAAATTGATACTACTCGCATTTTAAGCGACTCAAACACCTTATTATCGCTGTCATTCTATAAAACTAGTCATTTCCATTTCCCCTCAAATAGAGTCAAAACCGCATGAAAACTGATTTTCCTAAACTTTTTGGCGAACAAATTGAATTTCGTTAATCACTGTGTGTGTCTATGGAAATGGCAGTTTTGCTGACTTGCGAACTTTATGACGTCATTGTGACGTAATGCTAGGCATATTGGTACTCATTTTGGTATCAATGGAAAGAGGAGGACCATAGCTATCTATTTGTACCAAAATCAAGTGTCTGTGATGTTCCTGTGTTGTGTTAGGTATGTTGGTACTTCTCTTCCGAAGGGGGGGTGGTTAGCACCACAGGTGTACTTTTTGTGGATAAAATGATCAAAAAGTCGAAAAAAGGACCATTTTAGGGGGGTTAGGTCCACTTTTATCGAAAAAGTCCACTTTTTCGAAAAAAAGGTCCACTCTTTTGAAGTCCCCCCGAAATAAATCCTGCGTACTGCCCTGATTGTGAACAGTCCAAGATGTCTTTCGTCACTCAAGTGTTTCCCAAATATTGTTTTGAAAAACAGTCAGATTGATTAGATCATGGAAGAAAGAGATATAGAAGGAACCACAGCGACCAACTTGACGTTTGAATGATCTATCTGCCGCCCCATAATTGCAATTGTTATTCATATTCTCTCAAATGCACCTTCCGAGGATAATCCTATTCAGATTTTCTGGTTCGAGAAAATTCTCAATTCGTGGTTGTTTCTTCATTGCGTAAAGATTCCGGGTCATCGGGAATCAGGGAATCAGCACGCGATGAATGCTGCACAGTAAATACTCAAACATATGCATGGTCGCATCCATGGAAAGCGATCAATACGCCCGGGGGGGGGTCTTGGATTTTGCTCGGGAACCCATGCTCGTTCCGAAAAAAAGAGGGACTAGCTGCAAATGCTGGCCTACCGTTAGGGTATCAAATTCAAATTAATCAAGTTCTAGTCCCGCTGGGGGTAAAAATTCATTTTGTGATTGTGACTCAGTCTGGTTCAATGATACAAAAAAGTGTGTATTTTTTCTTGCAGTAGTACAAGTGTCATTTTTCTTGTATATTGGCTATTGTAAATGTGTATCTTTTTTTCCATGTATTGAGAACAGGTCCTGCAAGGGGTATAATCTCACTGCAAATTACCTTCAATCTTCAATCAATTTTTATTTGTTCATTATAGAATAGGCCTACAGCAAAAACAATATGATAAATAATAATGTAAAATAATGCATTACAGTGAAAAAATAATTGCTACAATATTAATCAAAACTATTTCGCATACAGGTAAAGATGTTTATAATACATTATAAGTGTAATTTCAAAAGAGAGTATATAACTGGGATAATACTAGTGGAAAATATATTTATAAAAGCACAGTAAGGACGTCATATTACTGCTGTACCGTTAGGTGTATATTTCACTGAAAACTAGCATAATTTCACCAAAGCTGGTCCAATTATGGGCCGGGTATATTTTAACTGAAAATTGGTCCCGTTAGAGGTCACTTTCAGAACCCCTGAACGAGCATGGGTGCCCAACGAAAATCCTAGACGCAACCCCCCTCCCCCCGGTCCACCTTTCAAAATTTCACTGGGCAGTCTTGGACAGTAAGCTGAATTCATAACGATGTACATCAACTTCTTATATAACGAAAACAACAACAAATACACACCGGAGACCGCCGGAACATGTTGTAATATGCAATATACTTTTATGTTCGGACATAAAGCTTTCAAAAAAATCTACAGTCATGATTGCTCGCCGATCATCGATTGCGGCAGAGGGATTATGATCAAAGGGTCGTTCCTTTTGTGCGGGTGAATGGATAACAGATTAAAATCGGATTGTGGAAGTCGTCGTGGTTCTTTCTATCTCTTTCTTCCATTAGATACACACCTGCATCATGTCTTAAAATAGGTACAGTATATGTTACAAAAGAACTTTGAACGGAAGTGTGCATGACCTTTTGCAGAATTTTGGGACTGAATAGATTTGGCGTGGTTGCATAATAACCAATTCGTAACAATTTTGGTATTAGAGGAGGTGTGAAGTGAGACTTTAGTGACCAGATGGCAAAGATATGATTACTACAAAGGTGCTCCCATAGCAAAGTTAGAAATTTAATAAGGCAGGTTTTTACCCATGGTTGGAGCACAGCCGCGGCGGCCGTGACGCCGTATGTAATAATGGCGATAGTATGTGTATATTACAAATGCAAAGTTATTTGATTAGATGGCTGACTTGCATCTTGGACAATTGCATTCCGTGAAAACCAGTCCCTTCCCGTAGTGCTAAGGTCCTTCGTTGTTGATGGAAGGAAGAGGAAGGAGGCGGCTCAGGTAATTCGAAGAAATCTGTTTTGAGTCGTCCCCAGGACTACAATCCTTAATGATTATATTTTAAACCAATTGGAATTTAGAGTGCATACGGCATTTACAAAATCTCACTTTCTCAGTTCAAAAAAAAAACCCACTGATTTAAGCGTTACAACCTATACAGAATACACTAGCGCGATTTTTAAATTTTAACAATAAAATTTAACTTATAAGGCAGCTCAAATGAATTCATGCCTCGATAAAATAGTGGAATTACGATTGTGCCTATCAGATTGCTATTCTAATCCGTGGGCCCAATTTAAATATGCCATGCTTTGTGTGATGTATTCATACGAAAATACCTACGTATCTGAAGATAAAATTCTTGACGATTCAAAAAAACACTTATACTCAAGCAGGTATGTTCATTAGTACATTTTGTAACATATTTGGTAAGGTTATAAAAGTCTAATACCTATATGGATTTACGATTATTGACGATTAAACGCCACTATTGTCAATTGTAAAAGTATGTACATTCAATGTATTTTTATTCTAAATAGATTGCAGTAAAATCACATATAAGGGGAAATAGCACCATTTCGAGGATACCGCCAATCTAAGTACATAACATGGTTTATATGATGCGCAATTACAACGATTAGATTATATATTGGGAATAATGAGGACCCTTTCAATCTTACGAATTTGAGAGGGGAAACATTTCAACGCTATATAGAATTGATTTGAATACTATGCAGGGACCAATTCTAGTTTAATAACGTAAAGACTAGGTGTGAACCCTTAATTAAGGATAATGCATGATATAAGAACGTGTAACTTACATTAGAATAATCTGCTACATTTGCAATGCCACACAAATAAAATGGATCAAGGTAAATTACCACGCCAAATCGGTCTAACCTGAATATAAATGGGGAAAACATCGCATTCCATTTCAAATTATACTGATTTAAAAGTGTTGGTGAATGGAACTGTTGGTTGCCACAAACCACATAACTGCGTTACCTTACCTGAAGCTGCTTAAAGATCATCGGTTAACATTTCTGGCAGTGTCACATGGGCTTGATTTGTCTGTAAAACTTCCACACACACCTGGGTTTGATCTCCATCAGCATTTGAATCATCAAACCCCTTTTCATTACTAAGTGGATTAGTAGACACTGAAGATATGGATGCAAAAGCAAACCTATGACATCAACACCAATCAAAGATAACAACCCATCATTCACATTCAACTCATCTAAAAAACCACACAAAAATACTAGTGATAATCATAAATTGTTTGAGAGTAGTAAAACAAAAGCTGCCTCCAGGACCAGGTACTGGATAAACACAAACCCTGACATTGTATTAGGTTGCGAGTCTAAGATAGATTAAGACATTGCGACCTACTCAATCTTTCCAGAAAATTAACCATATAGTGCATCCAATGATAGGGGCACACGCGGAGGTTAGTTTCATCGCCAACAAGTGATGACCCCACAATACCTCTGGAACCGACCAATGTCAATATACACCCAGATTGTGAATTATATGACAAAGATAGAATTTGCCAATACAAGTCCTTTACATCTGGCCAGCTTTTATGGAAACCCCCAGTACTCTGCCAAAGGAGGGTTTAACCTTAGGGTTAGGTTTGTTGGACCGAACTGTCTAAGCAGTTTTCAGACATTCAATAAGGGCCCAATATTTTAATAGGAGATGAATTCAATTTTCCCGACATTAGCTGGAAGTAGTGGAATTCAAACTACTCGTAAAAATGCCAATATCCACGGAATTTCATGGATTTCCTTATGGAAAATATCACTTAGCCAGTTGGCTGATTTCGTTTTTAGACCAATTTCTGAGAGTGTGCTCGACTTGCTAGCCACCACCAATCCACAGCTCTTAAACAAACATCCAGTACTTGCCTGGCATATCCGATCATGATATAGTTACCCTCAATAGAAAATGGAAATCAAAAGTAAATCAATCCACCAAGGAAAATAGACAATTTCGACATTGAAAGAGTCTCTAAAAGAAAAAAAACACGATTTCACACAAGAATTCTTATGTGTCAAACCCAGAAAACTAGTCTGTTAAGTCTCAGAGATAGTCTGTATAGACCGTATCCAATAGCCAGCCATGTTGGTGGACAAGATAGACGCATTCCAGTACCACATAACATTCACCTGTGATCCCGTGGAATCGCTAAACATGGATCGATTGACAGCTTAATGTATTGTAGTCCTGGAATGTATGCATCTTGTCCACCAACATGTCTGGTGGCTGACGTCATATTGAATACGGTCTATAACATTATGGATAAAAAAGTGCTATCAAAATGTCAAAACCAGGTGTCACTTGCCTTGGATTACAACCGATCTGAAAAGAAAAATGCGGAAGAGAGAGAGATAGATTATACAAAATTGCTCGTAGTATGCATACAGGGGCTGCATGGTTAAAATTCCGTAAATACCGCAACATGATTATAAAACTGATTCACAAATCCCATAATAATTGTAAACAACATAAATTATTGGTGACAGTGATGAAGAAAACCCAAAAACGTTCTGGTCATAAGGTGCGTGTTCCGATCGTCTTTGGAACCCCCCTGATTTACCCAGAAGTAGTATCGATTTTTCTTACTGTCGTCCTGAAATTCGAGCCCTCAAATCCATTTCATTCCCAAGATATAAACAAAAACCCGCCGGTTTAATGGTTAACTATCAATATTACCACAGTATTGAATACTGCTTTGCAATATGCATTATTGCTTCTACCATCAAAACAGCAAGTTTGTTTCCCACTGTACCTAATGAGGCGTATGTGCAAGTGAGAGAGAACACAGTAGACATAAATCGGAACAAGCACCTTTAAACTGATGAAAACAGAAAACTTGGTATACCTTCTCTACCCACAGCCTCAAAGTTGTGTGCGACAGATAGCATACCATCCAAGGCAAACTATCACTACAAGTGCATCCCTTACTTTATATTAAAACGCCTTGAAAAACAACTGTCATCTTTGAATCCATCCAAGGACTGTGGACCGGATGAGTTACCACCAATGAAGACCATTGCGCAGATGACAGCATTGTATACAGGAATATTGACAGATCAGAAGATCATATCATCCTTCAACAGACCTTGACACTCTTGCGGATTGGTCCTCCACTTGCCTTATGCAGTTTATGCAAAAAAAAAGGAAACACAAACCCAACTTCCACCACTATACAATCTTTGGTGAGCGTCTCGAGAGAGTAGATCATCATGACTACCTTGGTGTGACCATCTCACATGACACTCGTTGGGATAACGACTGCGACAAGATCAAGCAAAAAAACAGCCGTTCACTTGGATTACTCCATCGTACTCTTTCTCCCTGTAAACAAAGCGTCAAAGCAAAGTCATTCCAATCTATCATATGTCCGTAAATGATGTGCCCCGATGCTTTCGAAGTAGGGAGCACTACGCACACCTTAGATGGAGTTGATCGCCTTGAACACGTCCAGAGAGTAGCTGCTCGCTTTGTTATCGGAGATTACCGTAGAACAACACATGTAACACCTTTTTTTACCACCCTGGACTGGGATCCATTACATATCAGACGTCTCCTTTCTGAAGCCAAAATGTTCTACAAGATTCACTACAAGCATGTTAATATCCAGTTTCCTTAGTCAATACATCCTGCATCTTATTTTGGGAGACATGATCATCGTTTGAAATACACCATTCCTAAAACAACCATAAATCCATACAAGTTCTCTTATTACCCACGTGCTGTAAGAATCAGCTACCAGTTACTGCTGTACTCGCTCCATCAGTGCCATCCTTTCAAGAAGCCGCTCTGCCTACCATCAGAATGTTGCGGACACCTCTGGGTAGCCACCTCTGCAATTACCAAGACTGTTTTTTTAAAATGCACCCTCAGTTCACCATTAGACTTTGTTTATCTTCACCTTTTCTACACTTTGGCACCTCCTGACTCTGATGTTTCACCTGTACCAAATCCCAGTTTAGCGAATTAAGCTGTGTAGGGATATTAAGCTGAGAATTGTCTCTTTGGTGCCAACAAAATGCGAAATTTCTAATTTCCTATAGGAGCAAATAGGAAATTCAACCTTTTTATATTGAAATATAAGCATAGACAAATCGCCCTTTCTTTTCATTTTAAGTAATTTCTCTAGCCAAAAAAAGTTAGGGAATCTATTGAGTGTCTAATCTATATGAAATCACTATATATCACAGAAAATATGGATGACTTGAAATCTCACGTTGCACCTATAAAAAGAAAAGTATCCCGTCTTTTGGACGATATATCTTCAGTCTGTTTAATCGTTTATTATCGAGACCTTTAACACTGTTGTAAATTACTTTCAAATTAAACGTACGGTTTTTCCTATATTCAAGAAGTATATAAACATTAGCAAAATGTTCCTCAGTGTCATCTATCTACCTGGTCCTTCTCTAGAGCTTGTCTCCCATGCACTTACCTTAACCGCTTGCTATTCAGATAAACATGCATAAGTGAGTTTTTGATCGTTTAACATTTAGAACATTGCAGAAATTATGTCTGGGTTTCTGCATGTGTTATATTCGCACTACCTCATTTTTGAGCGGTGGATGCGATTGTTTTTGTTACATTATACTACGTGAATAAAAAAAAAATTGTGCAAGGATGGCAGATGACCTTGACCTTGATAAAATCTCTGAATCATAGATTTGTTGTTGTTTTTTAATAAAACAAATTTAATATACTTCCAAATGTTGAAAAAATTAAGGAAATCGATTAAAAAATAAGCCAGATATGACCAATTTTGTAAGAACACCCCTTTTCCTCCATTCCAATGGGATTTGTACAGTTAGGCAAGATATAACGTTAATGTACGATATACGGGCATAGCATTATGAACATGATGAAAGTAATGATGACCCATGCTATTTTGTTTAAATGATCTATGAATAGCCATAATCTCCTTTATCATGTTTATTGATCTTCAAAAAGAATTTAATGTTCACACAAAATATCATCCAATTAATCCTGATGTGTAAATGAAACGGGTTTCAAGTTCAGCACTACTACTGTAATCCAGGTATAGATACAAGCTATGCCAATAAGGGAAAAATCTTTGCAATCCTAAACAATGGGAAGATCTTGTTTCTTGCTCTGCAACAAGTGAATTGGTGTGTGGATTCGTCATATCTGTTGGCACATTGGTATAAATAAATTAAATGATTAATCCTTAGTTGAAATAATCAAGAATATGAAGCATTAAGTTGACATAGGCATGATATTGTACAGTTTCACAAACACAAGTTTCATGTGTGTAAATCCCATAGGAATGAAGAAAAAAGTGGTGTGCTTACAAAATTGGTCATAGCTGGCTTATTTTTTAATCGATTTCTTTCAATTTTTCAACATTTGAAAATATATACATGTGTTTTATAAAAACAACAACAAATCTATGATATAGTGATTGCATTAAGGTCAAGATCATCTTTAATCATTGCACATTTTTTTTGATTCACGTAGTAAAATGATTGGTGATTTATTAATTATATTGAATATAGTTTGGTTGAACATTTTAGGTTGGGATTTAGTAGTAGCAAGATGCTCTACTTCAATCCATGTAATATCTTTACATATCTTTATTATCTAAACTAACAAAGAGTTTGTCATTCAGGATAGTAACACGTTACTCCGATCTATTTTGTTTAGTCGAATACATACTCAAATGAAAAGAACAGTACACTAACCTTACTTGGGTCCACGTGGACCAAATCGTGGTAAATTATTAGTCTATTAAGTCTGCCCCGCTAGTTACTACTCGCCAACGGTTAAGTTACTGGCGTCGTAAATCGAAGTATGCATGCTGAAAAGCAACCTGCGAGTTTACAGGTAACCTCTCTAGTAAACAATAGAGGTAGTACCTCAGGGCTAGTAATGTAAACAACATCATCCCCACAAAATCAAAGTTACGGAAATGAACAGCAGAAATTGGTCGTTCAGGGTTCAGCAGTCATGAATGGATTCGTAAAATTGAAAAACACCAGCAGACGTGAAATATGAATAGATATCAATCATGTTCGTAACATAAGGCGTTTTGTATGTTTCAAAAATACTGATTGCATGAAGTAATTTATACCAGAGATTCGTTATAATATTTGAAACAAACATTCGGCGAAGTAGAGATCGAAATATTGATTAAGAAGAAAGAAATTGAGGGAGAAAACTTTTTAGAAAACATTTTAATCGCCGAGAAGAATTAACACGTACGTACCACAATGGGGGTATTGGGGGATGTGCGTGCTTACATTTGACCCCATTTACTTGGTTAGGGTCATGATCAAACTCACATGGGAAAGTGGTTATCTAGGTAGGGGTCCTATGGAAAACCCTTTCCCCCCTTGGGCCACTAACGGAAGTTTTTTTAGCTTACTGATAAAACAACCGACCAATAAAGATAATACCACCTTGGATCGGGTGAACGGTAAATGTTTGTTAGTAGGACAGTTTCAAAAACATGTATTTTGAGTTCGAGTCTCGTGTTTTTTATTTGTATTTTACTTTATATTTTTAAGCTGCGACTAAGTACTATTAGACAATATTTCGAGGTTATACCATTATCTTTTTAATTCTTTAAATTATTTTGATGAAAATGTAAATTTTTTTTTTTAACAACCTTAAAATGGAACAAAACTTGGAGAAACAAAATGCTCATTCATTTGTAAACGCAAGCTAACCCTCGTCACCCAAGGTTTTTCACTACATTCACGACCGGGGGATGGTTACCATCCCCCTGAGGTTTTTGTAATTAAGGGACAGACATCATCCTGTTTAGTATCAGTGTGTAGCTTCATATGGCCTTTCTTTAATTAAAGTACAAACATCAAGTTTTACAACATGACGTCACAGCGACGTCATAAGTAAGAGTTTTTTTTTTTAATTTTTTAACGTTATTTGTAAGCATGTATCTAAAATCAAGGGTTTTTTTCGACCGTTTGCGCCATTCGTGCAAGCAAAATTAGTATTTATTTGACAATGATGGGCCCAAAGTAAGCATACACATGTTATTACTCTAAAAGAACAATATAAATATTTCAGTATTTGCTTACAGTAGCATCATAAAGTAACTAGTACTATTTTTTGGCATTTTTACACAGTAAGCATAGGAATGTGGCAAACCCCCCCCCACACACACACACACTTTCGGACTTTGACGGGGCACACCTGACATAAGGTGTACTTCAAGTTCTTTTGCTAAAATGACCGCCAAAGGATGAAACTTACAATTACATAAAAGCCTTAGATCTATTCTTTTGCGTTTTTGTGCGACAGGGAATCATAAAGAGGGTGGAGTGGTAATACCCCCCGGCGGATGAGGTTAAAATATGATATTATGGCGTGCAGGCGAAAAGCAGGAAATTGGAGTTCATGAGACAGTTATGAACCAATTCACTATTAATCAAACCAAAAAACATTATCTTTGTACATGACAAAGAAGCCCATACATAGGCCTTAACAGGCCGAGTAAGCAGCAATAGGCAATAGGATGTCGGTAAGTTACCAGTCTAGTAAAGTTACCCCAATTTAGTGTACCCAAAAATCCCGAGACACCTATCAATGTACTAGACTAGTACTGGTGTATCAAAAAAGGGAGCCCCCAAATTGCCCTCTATTTAACGAAGAGAAAAAAAAAACAAACTAACAAATGAAACCACATCTGAAAAGTGCATTTTGTCAGGTCTCCAAAAAGCAAACATATTGAAGGAGTTATGACCGATTTAGGGGCACATGTGGTGCAGTGGATCAGCGCTCGCCTCAAAAGCATAAGGTGTGGTTTTTTTTTTTATCGGTTCGAACCCCCCCCCGCCTTGTCCCTCGTGTGTTGTGCACTTGGGCAAGGTACTTTACCTCGGCTTGCCTCTCTCCACTCAGGGTATAAATGGGTACCGGCATTAGCGGGGAAGCAAAACAGACTCCGATGTGCGGGAAGCAGGGCGAATCACCAACAGTAGTATTATATGCGGGGAGTCTGGCCAAACGCCAAAGCAGAGAGATGGGCACTTCCGAATGCGAGCGCACCATTGCATATTGATGGACCGATTGAAAAATCACTATAATAATGTGTTTGAGTCAGTAAAATTGCAAAATGTAAATTTTCCACCCTGTATCCAGTAAATTTATACTTCCTCAACTGCAAGTCGAAATGAATGTGGTATTGTATTTGGATAAAATGGAAAGAAGAAACTATCCCAGACATACACATACAGATATTGGCCCAATATGGTTTCCCATTGGATCAATATTGGCATTGGCATTAGCTTGTCGACCAATATCGAGCCCATATTATGGGTTACCATGCAAAATTAGCATCGCATTAGCTGGCGACCAATATCGAGACAATATGGTTTCCCATTGGCAATCAGCATTGGGATTATCTTGTGACATAGATTGGAGCAATATTGGTTTTCCATTGGCACTCAACATAGGTCGAATGTTGTGAAGTATGGGCGTGGTCTCAAATAAGACTCGTCATTTTTTCCCGCAAATGTTAGTTCTTGCGATTCTCTTTTTTGAATGTGATTAAATGCAACTTTTTTCATCACTACATATAATTAGGTATGATGCGTTTTGTTGATCATTTTCAAGATAGTTGATTAGTGAAGCAATGTAAACACAAAACCATATTTAACTCAAACATAGATATACTTGACACAATAGCATTGTACATGTCAGGAAAAAGGTAATTATCCAATGTTCACAATTTTTGCATACTTCCCTTCACTACCTATTTGTAAATAGTAGTACTGCAATTTTTAATTAAGTGCTAATTAGTGCTCATATGTTAATTGGATTTGTATGCCAAATAATTTCCAGCAGAAAATAATATTGGGCAAAAATTGGTCCAATATGATCAGAGTATTGGGCCAAGGTTGGCTCATTATTGGCCCTTTATTGTTTGCCAATATGTCCCATTCTAGGCCAAGATCAAATTAATCTTGGTAAAATATTGTAAGACATTATTGGGCATAAACTTTCAATATTGGGCTTATCTTGGCCAATATTGTAATTTGTCTGGGATCTAACATGTGATAATCAATTTATCCAACGGATGATCAGTAACGAAAATCGCAAGGGGTGGCATCACCCACTTCGGAGTTTTTACAAAAATGTTCAGTATAACAGGTTAACCCTCGTCTACCCACATCCCCATTATGACGTCCTGTGACGTCATATGTTGGGAAGTATGAAATATTGAATATAAGGGTGAAAATTGATTTTCGCAATTTTAAGCGACTCAAAACATTAATAGACAACTAGTCTTCCCCCTCAAGTAAGAGCCAAAAACGCATAAACTCGGATATTAAGAACGTGTTGGCAACAAACGTAATTTTTGGTTTTGGTATCAATGTAAAAGGAGACAATAGCACCATTGTACCAAAATCAAGTGTCTGGTGATATTTCTGTGTTGTGCTAGCATGGTTGGTACTTCTCCTTCCCTCCCCTATCCATCACTTTGGGATCACCCTGTATCTTACCTAACCCAGATGGAGTTTTGTTTTTAGAATAGAAAAGGAGCGGAAAATGTCAATTGACAACTGTATTTAAATCTTTTGGCACCAAAAAGGGGTTTTTAGCAAGCCGGGGAAAAAAACCTGAAGGAGGGTAACCACCCCCCCCCCTTCGGTCGACGAGGTTAAACCTAAGACTAGCAATAATGTCAAAAATCTTTGTCAGCTTCCATTCCTTTCCTTGACAAATCTATATAAAAAACTAATTACAGTCTTCTCTCAATGAGCGCAATACCATATGTACATAATTAAATTATTTTAAGAAAACAAAATTACGTACTGTTCTAATCTGTCAAAACATTTTAAATGTAAAATATTGAAATTAATTACCCCATTTCAAACTCCTTTATGAGATTCCTTTTTAACGTCTATTAAAAGTTTGAATATGAAAAGTATGCTTGACGGGTTCCATCCAACGCCTTCGTCAACGTCCACAGCATACTTAAATCGTCCACAGTATAGGCCTAATTGTTCTTACAAAATAACTTGGTTGTTTCAAAGAAAGATTGTATTATTGTAAAAAAGTAGTAAGCTAAGAAATCATATTATAAAGTTTAATTTAAAGTTATTAATTTTCCTTTCTTATTGGAACAATTTGTGGATAATCTTTATCTTCATTTTATCGGTTAATAAAGTTGGAATGGAGAAGTCACTTCTTGAAATTGGTTAAGACGCTAAAGGAAGTAAAATGCATGGTGCACATACTTGAAGGACCGTGTCGCATAAATAAAAAGAGACATCATACATTTGCCTTTATGCCAGTACTTAAGAGTTGGACAGTCACCGTAATTTAACTATACATTAGCTGAATCTGCCATGGAAGAAATACCAAAAAGAAGTTTAAAATTACAAAATATCAAAATACACTCCAATATTTTCAATATAAATAAGGAGTTCGTTTAAGATTTTAATTTCCCCCACACTCAAATTACGCTTATATGACGACTTGAACATATTTTTTTTTCATTACATGTTTTAATTGATTAGATATCAAATCCTCGTCTTTTTTCACACCTTTCCAAAATTGGGGGGGGTGGGGGATGGTGGAGGTGATTACCACACACCTCGGGAATTCGTCATAAAACACGAAGTGGATATATGTGGTCAAAATAAGTACCAACTATACCTAATATCACGTCACAATGACGTCATACAGTTTCGCGAGTCGGCTAAAAAATTGTCATTTTCTCACCAAATCGGCGAAACTAACATCATGTTCTAGTGCTTTCACTCCCTTGTGTGAACTTTGACATGTGTGTGACCATTGACTTCAAAATGTTGTTTTGACTCAGGTCATTGGGCCTGTTGACCAAATTTGGTAGTCATAGGAAATTTCTACGCAAATTTGACCTCTAGATGAACCTTTAGTTTTTTGTCACTCTGAAACTCTGACTCACAAAGTCATACATGTCCGCCCTTACCTTCATGCAAATTACAGCCCCATATGGACAAAGTATAACGAAATGCATAGCCGACAGGGCAAATTTCTACGAACATTGACCTTAAACTGACGTCCAGATGACGCTTTTGACGTTTGGGTCCACTCTGAATCCTGATAACACTCATCAGACTGTCCTCATCATCCTTCAGGCCAAATATCAGCCGTTTATGTCAACGCATACCAATGCTTATAGGCCGGACGACAAACGGAATTCTCATTTTTGTAATAGTTGTTAATTAATCTGGAAATTTACGAATCTTTTGGCATTTTAGCGCACCGGAGGAAAGTGCACTCGGGTGAGATGGTAATCTCTCAGGATTTTTGGGGGGGGAAACCCACCTACCATTGTGTTGGCTTTGAAATTTGCATACGATTCGATTGGAAAGCAATATGATTATGCCAAGTGGGGAGTGAAATTAGACTGTGAGGACATTGTCTATAAACTAGCACTTAAGAATTTGTAACGAATTTTGGCCTAAGCAAATACACACTGTCAGAATTATTTTCAATATATGTATATATAGAAAATGACGCATGAGAAGGTATAACTTAATGGTATTTAAGTCTGGTTTTATAAAATATAGGTGATGACATCATGTAAACAGGACTCAATAAACAAACTACTGACCATCCATATAATTTACACAACTTCAGTACTGTTTTGTCCTTCAAATATTTACTTTACTTTCTCATTTATTCGTACCCATCAATACAAAACTTGCACAACTGACGTAAATATGAAATAATACATAAAACATTGTAAAAACATCAGACCAGTATTTAAAATCGGTAAAGGACGAAATATTGATCTACAACCAGAAGTTGAGTACTAAAGCCTTTATACATCCTGTCTCAAAAATGGTAGGATCAAAAACCATTTTTTAAATATTAAATCCTCAAAATAAGAAGTCGTTTTTGAAGAAAAAAAACAGGCTTTAAAAGGACATCGCCGGATAGGCGAAGAAGGGGCCCTCTATAATTATCATAGTTATATTTCACCATCAAGTTTTGATTTGGGTGTTTTTTAATAACTACTTTAACATGTGTGCAATGTGTTTTTTTTTATCCCAAAATCCCTTGTATCAGAAACAATGAGACCGTCTGAGAAACTCAGGGGCATGCTCTCTCTTGGAAAGCAAAGCTTAGGTATTCCTCCATTCCAATGGACCATTTATTACTTAACTGAAAAAACAGGAGGATTTTATGTATAGCTGGACTCTTGTTTATGAGCTTGTAAGTGACGTCTAGACATGCAATTTGTCCTTCATAAGCTACAGAGAGGCTACACAAGGAAGCTCTTAATACAATACCCAAATACCATTACCTTATGCTACTTCGATTTGGATTACATAACGTCTTCACACCAGCATACTCTGGATACACACAATGGCCCACTAAAGCCTGGCCCATACCGCGTCTATTGATATCATGAATCAAGACCTAGCCGATGATCTAATAATCACAATTCTCATGGCGCAGTTCCATATGCTTTCATTCACCATTGTATTGAGCCAATACTCACCTTGTATTTTGTATGATTTATGATACCCGGAAACATGCATGTCCAGCTGTTGTTAACATGTTTCCCATTCAAGTGCTACGTAACTGAGCCCTTGATAATTAGCATGCTTACCACATAGTGATGTGTTGTTATCTATGTAAAGAGGTTGTTGTTGTTTATGCAATTCCATTATGTGTTCAGGGCCCCCCACGAAAACAAAATGCCAAAATGAGGTCTTTTTCCCCCCAGAACCCAGAAGGCCACTCTGATAATTTAAATTTATATATTTTTGCTAAAAAAATACGCACATCCTCGCAAAGCGCATTGGGTTCGGGGGTGGGTGGAAGGGTTCATATTTGGAATTTCAATTTAGCCCATTGAAGCCGTATTATAATTTTTTTAAACATAAACCGACTTTTAGAGAATTTGGTGTAAAGTGGTATTTTTTGAAACCGGCAAAGTTAATAGGCTGAGAAAAATACTTGAATTCTAGTGAAGCTGGAAAACATTGCAATAGATTTCTCTTTCCTTCCTGTCTCTTTCCTTCTTTTTTCTACTTTCTCTCTTTCACCACAAATGCATTTCTATAAGGTCCCCATAATGCCATACTAAAAGTCCAGAAAATCCAAGTAGTGGAAATATGCCCTAATTTGCATAAAATCCAAAAATGGCCGCCAATCCTAGGATTTATTAACAAGGTAATTTGTTGTATTACTTATTCTAAAATAATATTTGGCACCTAAAATATCCTAATTTGGTATATTATGAATACTTATATTGTATGCTTATACAAGGGGACATCCATCATATTCTTGCAGAATGTACTTAATTTGCATAAATCCAAAATTGCCGCCAAATCAAAGATTTTTTTTTACTACACCATTGTGTTATATTGTTTATCTAAAATTATTACTTTTCCACCTAAAATGTCTAACATTTATTAATGTCGGACTTTATTATATTTTATTTTGTCTTATAACAGACACCATACATCTTGGGATAGAGTATACTTAATTTGCATAAATCCAAAATGGCTGCCAATTCTACCATTTGAAGCAAGATTCAACTTTGATCTCTTATCTAAAAAACATCTATATTGCACATTTGAGATTGTGTTTTCACTATCACGGCTAATATAATGCCTTAGAGCAAACCCCACCCTCCACCGCCCCCCACATCACACTCACCACTCGCGCATGCGCGTTCGTGCGTGTGTGGTCGGAAAATTGTATCTTTGTTATTCTATAATTTAATATACTTATTACCTTTCATGATAAATTAATCTTGGGTTGGGGCATCAATACAAAATAAAAGTGTTTAAAAAAAAAAAAAAAAAAAAAAAAAAAAAAACAAAATGTTAAAACTTAAAAAAAATAATGTTTTTTTTTTGAAGAGAATCCAGGTTTTTTTAATAAAATTGTTTTCTGTTTTTTAATATTTTGTGAAAGTATTCTCATTAAAAACACACTTAGGTATACTCGGAACAAAATATGAAACAGAATAAAAAAACAGGGTTACATATCAAATTGACCAGTTGTTTTAATTGTCAACTCCTTGATTTTCCAATTCAAATATTCCTTTCCCTGGATTATCGCGATATACTAGTGCACAATCCCTGGATTATCGCCCGAATACTAGTACCCTATAGTTTCCATTGAAAAATCGATTTTTTTTTTTTTGATTTTTTTTTTATTGAAAAAAAAACACAGTGTTCTTCGCCCAAGAGCAGAATCCAACTTTTTCATTACATCAAGATACCCAAGTTTTCATTCACGGAATCATGATTTATATCGACGTGAGAACCAAGTTTGTCAAATGGTACACCAAGATCTTCGATCGCGATGCCAATTCCAATTCCTTCATCGAGAATTAGTTTTTCAAATCAAGCTTTTTTCTCGGCGAGTAACCCAAGATTTTTCAATTGAGAATTGGGGGGGGACTTGACAGAGCAAGATTTCCAGGAAAGAGGCTCCCAATTTTCTCTAACCCCGGTTTTTTACATATTTGGATGCTTACCAATGTAATTAGTTCACACCTTAAGTGACTAAGCCGAATACGGCACGGCAGTCTTATGTAATAAGATGATTATTTTAGTACTTTCTAAATCGAAGAGTCAAAATCTGGTTTCTCTGGGGGACAATTACGATAGGCATGCAAGTTCAAAAAGGTTTGCGGTTTTCTTTCTTTTGCACCTGTTTGCCAATAAACCTTCGAAACATTCTCGTAGGTGGTCTACAAAAAATGCCAGTGAATTGAGAACAATTCGTATCCTAAAAAAATCTCCTCCTGTCACTTAAGACCTCACACTCATCAATGACGTGGCTAATTGTGTACGGTTTTCCGAGCCATTTAAGTTGACCCATGCTTTCTTATCAAAGTCACAACCTTTGGGCTTGCTTGATAACTGTACACAAACTGCTTTAGTTCAAGGTAGAAGACGACCATTGCTCAGATCATCTGGCGTTGATCCAAGATGACCCAAAAATGCTGCGACTGGCAAGTGCAGGCGTACCGAATGCAGGGTCTCCCCTATTAAGGCAAAATTTCCAAGTTCGTTGGGGCTCTCGACCCAGAGGGGGCAAAATTCATAATCGTCCTGGCGGTGCTTTGGCTTTAAAAATGAGGTCTGAACTTGACAAAATGCGCGCGTAGAGCGCGAAATCGCGCCAAATTTACTTTAATTTTGCCCCAAACTTAGGGCTGAAATTTGTGTTGAATTCCCCCCAAAAGAGGAATGAAAATGCTACTTTGGTCCTAATCGTCTCGCTTAATTTCGAGCCAGAAGGGCAACTAACTTCCCCCCCCCCCCCGCCCCCGGTCGGTACGCCCCTGCTGCATGGTCGTGGATTGGGTCCAAAGTGATTCCGTGGACTCTCTGATCCTTAAATATGTCCGGTAGGAGGAATAGGTTAATAAACCAGTTCTACACTTCGTGTTTGGATGGATCCGCTGACAGTTTGGCTTCCAATCCCCCCCCCCTACAGTACAGATGTTACTTCCTATTTTAGCGCAGTGTTTGCAAGGTGGAAAATAAAGCCGACAATCTGGGTTTGCTGAGTTTTCAAGGTCCAATCAGATGGAAAAATTGGCTTACAGTGATTATGGTCTTGAATCAGCAGCTATTCCAAGTACCGTAACGTCTGCGTATTAGTAACGGCATATCTGATACATAATGCTGAAGAGACTGGGTGCTTGGACATAACCCTGTGGGAACCCATCCAAAAGTTTTGGGCTTTATCTATGACAATGCCCCTTTGATGTCCCGAGATGAAAGAGCCGGGATGAGCCAAGTATTATGACATCAGGGAAATTTTGAGTAGCATAATGTAGAGATCTCCATGGCAGACTGTATCATATGCAACAGTTAGATCTATAAAGACTGCTCCAAACTTCTGCTTCTTGAAGGCTGTCTCGATAACATTGGCAAGTGCCTTTCTACTGATCTGAAGTGGATGTAATCTTGAAAGCCAATTTGGGTGAGTGGTAGATTTGCCTTGAAACCGTAATAAGTGACCTACTTGATTATCATTCCCCAAGTTTACTTATCGTGTGAGATAGCAGCGAAATGGGTCGAAACTCTTGGGCTTGCTTGCTGGTTTCTTGGCTTCAAGATTACACTGACCTTTGAAGTCATCCATCTTGAGTGGATGTTGATGATCCTTCCTAAGAAGTAGAGAAAGATTGAGCTATCCGCCACATCTTCATGTCCATATGCTTCCCAAATTATGTATGGATGCCGTCATTGCCAGAAGCTTTTCCCATTCTTGAAAACTTTGATTGTTTCGGTGATCTCATTATATGTGACATGGTTAAAAAGACATGGGACTCACGATAGGAGAGGTTTGTAGAAATTGTTAAATTCTCTTTCGTTAACAATCACGAGCGTTGTGTTGTTGCCTAGTGAGACTGAATCTTGGTAGTTTCGCATTGGTGACTGATGGCAATTTTGCAGAGACAGTACACTGTTAGATGGACAGCTACGACCGGTGGAGTTTTTGTTAAAGGCAATATGGTCAATTAGATTCTGAATATTTGGAAATTTGGTATGGATGGAAAGCTTAAGTAACGTAGATTACATATACATCAAAATATTGAAATTGTCACATTTGGTTGGTATTTTGCCCTTTAATTCCGCCCAATAGCTTACTCGAAAACGGTTCCGACAAATCCACATCGCAAGGCAAATGGTGACGTCAAAGTGATGGACCATCCATAATGTACGTCGTTGTGGACATCATATCGCAGTGTTGCCACTTCCAATAACAATAAAACACAACGAAATGAACAAAATATGTTCATTCTGTAACTTTTTTTCTAATTTATTATTACTTTCATTACTCCATCATCTTACAGTGTCCCATCAATAACAATTCGTAGTAAACCCCGATGTTTGTTGGCTCACTTTGGACGTCACGAGTTGGGCTCTTTTATCAATGAAGCCGTGGCGAAAAAATCCGCCCGTTTTCTTCGTAGGTCCAAAAAGCAAAAAATTAAATGCCTCTATTTTGTTTAATTTTACATCAATTGTATATTTTTTCTTTTCGAGGAATTCGGTGATGTAATGTACATATATTTTAATGAATGTAATTCAACTGAGGGCGAGCTTGAACCAAAATCTTGACATACTTTCCTTTAACAGTGTTTCAGGCCTTGCAGCTTGAGTGGGTAAAGTTTGAATTGGATATCTCCCTTGTCCGCATTCCTTGTCCCAATAGCTAGGGTGTAGAGGTTCTGCTGCCTGCTTGGAATGGAATGTTTAGCTGCTTTGTGGGAGCATTGAGCAGAATCGTAAATAATGTGTCTTGATGTTAGAAGACTGAAAAGTAGTCAGGAGGATGAATTGTGGGTACACAGGTGGAAATGGAGTACAGACTTTTCTATTTGATCGGATTTTTTGTCATGATGACCTAAGCTAATAATTTCTGGAGGGTGGTGCAAAATTCGTGCAGTGCATTTTCTAGAAATCCAAATATGGCCGCTATCCACTCTCAATCATTCAATGGGCCAGTATTATGCAAAGATCTAGGTTTTAAAGCACTAGGAATTTTTTTGAACGAGTTAGTTGACGTGATTTGATCACAACATGACCCACCAAATCCAATATGGCCACCCTAAACACCAATATGCCCCGAAATCATTCAATGCCATAACCATCAGGTATGTGTAATAAGGCATATTCTGCGCTTCTTATAACCCCAAAGTAAGAACTACTCATATCTGACATTCCAATGTGTTAACAAACAAAGCCTATAACGAGCAGATGGCCAATATGACTGCCTTTAAGATCTTTTAAGCCCTACAAATTGTCATATATATATTCTATATCTGGGGCCGTCATTTGAATTTTAAGCATGTTGGTCAAAACAAATATAACCAATACGAGTATATTAATGGCCCAAAAGACTACATCTCATACTTTAAAAACATTTACACTTTAATACTTACTGTTTGGGTGTTTTAAACTAATCACATACAGATGATCCCGTAATTTATAGGTTTTTAAAAGAAGGTAAAAAGGCAGCCACATGGCCCACCATCTGAACCAACTTTTTGGCATGTTAAAGAAATAGAAATTCCAGATACGAATGTCAATGGTCAAATACTTATCCAATACCCTAATTTCACATTTAATAATAATAATTAGTTAAAGGTAACTACATATAATACACATAATACTGTAGGTTTTACTATTTTTAAGGCGGCTGTATTGCCTGCCATCTTGAATGTTAAAATTGGCCCATTTTTCAGAGAAATGGCCATTTAAGGGTTTCTTTTCTTAGGATCAAATACAATGTATCGTCATGAAGTGTAAGCACAAAGCTGCATATAGACACTGGATCGAAGCCCTCTAAACTGCAAATGTCAGAACACTTACGTGTCCGGATGCGTTGGAATGCATTCTGAGGTGTTAAAGTACACTTGCAGAGTGTGCTCATCACCTTTAACAGATTTTGAACACCTCAGTGCAGAACACGTTGTTTAGGTGGTTCACAGTAAATTTATTCAATAGTCGTAGAATAGCTATAATGGAGAGTTAAGAATCATTTTAATGATTCCGAGAGCATATTTGCCTTTTGAGGCAGCCATATTGGTTTAAATGGCAATGTATGATAAAATAACCTTACCAACTAGTTCTCCGTGCTAAATAAATCGCGGATACCGAAGCTATTTGGTCTCTATCGGAAATACTTAGGGATTTTATGATTTTGGACATGGGTAGCAGCCATATTGGATTTTTCAAAAATGGCACTGTAACAAATTTGCAGCACCCTCCAAAAATTTATTGGGCTTGGTTCCTAATGAACTCAATCCTCAATAGCAAAAGTCTGTACTCCATTTCCATCGTTCAGGCTGTGTGCCTAGTCTTCCACCTGACTAAAGCCGGTTTGGCAGCTTGGATGGACAATTCACTAATGATTTGTTTGAACCTGGGCCACTGGCTTTCCTGATAGACAGTTTGGCCTATCTAATGAATCTAGGGGAGGATCTTTCTGTCGCAGCGGGATCGGAATTGTCCCCTTGACTGGGGTTTGGCAGGGCCGGGGAGAGGTAAACGCCCAATGAGTGCATTGAGTAGAAGGCAATGGGACCCCTTACTATAATAACAAGCAGTGTGGGGCTTGTTAGTAATAGTCATTCTCATAGAACATAACATTTTTATTATCAATATTTTGATGTGCAATGCCTACTTTCCAAGCCACATGGGTGTATGCAAATAGGCACACAGCTTATACACAACTTGTCAGGAGATATTCAGTAAGAAAAATAGATAATATGGAATATAATTTAGTCCATCACAAAATTTTGGTTCACACACGTTTTGACAAAATAAAGAGGTAAAACTGTAGAATTGGACAGCCATTTGGGTTTGAATAAATGGGTTTCTATATCCACATGAAGTAGAGTAGAATAAAAACAGCAAAACTATAAAAATCCTAAATTGGCGGCCATTTTGGAATTTATCAAATAGTTTTTATGCTCCACCATCAGGTGACGTATTTCTGGTATAATACATAATTTAACTTATTTTAATTATGTAAAATATTCATTTAATGGGCTGCAACAGCAATTTTAGGACTACTATACAACCAAAATGAATGTAAAAACCATAGGAATTGGCGGCCCATTTTGGATTTATTAATGCAAATTAGGCGACTTCCACCACTTGGATTTTTGTGGACTCTATTGTAATTTCATTCCTGGTGACCTTATAAAAATGGCATTGTGGTGGAAAAATTCTATCAATTTTTTCCATGTCAGAATCATATATTTGCCCAGCCTATTACCACCCATTTAGAAGAGAGGTCTACTTATTGGTGTGTCTACCTCATTCCGGCGATGGCTAACGTGTAAACAGCTTTTCAACAACTTTTTGCCAAAAATATAAATATGAAAAACCTTGATGGGGCGCATTATTTTTTCAATTTGCCCGTGTTCCTCCTTTAAAATTGTGTCGCATTTTTGTTTTATTAACTAAAATATTTTAAATTTCACTTAACCCCCTGTCTCCTCTAAAGAGAGGGGTAGATTCAGAGAGGATCCTTCATATTATTGAAGTTGAATGCATGGGGAATAAGACAGATTATAATCTAATTGAGTGGTGAAAAATGTAATCTGTATGGTATTTCGTGATGTCTGTCGGACTCCTGGGCACACCTTATTTATTTTCATTATACTGCTGTTCCGACAGATTGTATTAGTTTTGATTAATTGGGCGATAGGAATGATTTACACCTACACTATGGTTTAAGGTCATCCTGGATAGAATATACCAGATGCTAAAAGTTGTTGCACTGATGCAAATTGGTTTGCAAAATTTTTAACATGATCAAAATTTATTTATTTTACAATATGTGGCCTTTGGTTTCCAAAATAAAAGGCCAAACTCAAGGGGTCCTACATGGTTCTAACAATCATTTTTCATTTAATATAATATTTTGTTTGTAGTTGCATTTATAATTGTTTTTAAAAATTCATTAGACAGGGGCCCACGGGGTGTGGGCACATGAAACGTGGAATCATGCCAGTAGTGGCGTCGCGCCATCAAAGGGTTAGCAATATTTAGCAGCAATTCCCTAGTCCCAATTTTTTGCTATCTAAACCATCTACCATGCAAGACCTCGACACACCTGAACTAGCACAGGCCATTCTAAAAACCACAAATGATCCTATCATGACCGAGCAGTCAACACATGATTCCAACACTATTCGTGGACATTCCTAACCATCATAAAATCTTCTCAACATCCATCTATGGAATGCCCCGCTTTGTGCGTAAAAAGACGGTTTCTATTTATAACTACTTGACTTGGGCACTTTTGTGATATGGAAACCTGGTTTGGCTGAAAGCGAATCCGTGGTCATTGCTGACTTCTCCTTTCTTAACTTTTACCAAGAATTTGAATGACCTGGTGGCATCCGATCAAATCAACCAAACTCCCTTCCCCTTAACCATGCCCAGTTTTCCCCACTTAGGATTTTGCATCGAAGATGCTATCAAATTTGGATTGGGCTATACGTTAATGTGGCGTTATGGTGGCCGGTAGCCTTTGTGAAAAAGTTCTGCGGTGAATGTATAATTCCATTTAGTTGAAGAGATGATATGCCGTCACTGCTGCAGTTAGACTTCCTTTCATATGGAGCCCATTAGATTGTACAAGTTTGGCCGATTAGTCAGATATTGCAATCGTGTTTCTGAACGCGTACTGAAACTTATCCCTGATTGGCTGGTTTTTTAGATGTATTTCAGTAGTATAGAAATCAAGTTTCCGACTGCGTTCTTTCTGTACACGGCCGCGGTGTATATAAGATTTTGTAGAGGGCGTGAATTCTGATATGTAAGGCGCATCGAATGTGTTTTATCCAATGCAATGCACTGGTCATTCGTATTTGAGTAATACACGAATCCGACGGGGATGCCTCGAAAGGACACCCTCTAAGTCGCCGCCATTACTGGGAGGCATCCCCCGGGCCACAAAACACAGTACACACACTCCGCATATTGCCTTAACGTAAAAACGAACGAAATAATAATCCCATAACATGATCATAAGACTTTTACAACCTACTTTTTTGCAAATTGTTAACAAATTTCACCGTTTTATATTTCCAGGATTTATGGAAGGATGTTGTCAGGGACTGGCCTAAACTGGAATTCCATGGCAAGTGCCTTACTGTTGTTGTAAAATAGAAGGTTATCTCGCCACACTTTGCGTGACTGAGAAATGACCGCTTATGGTTAGAAGACGTGTTAAAAATTGGTAATAACAGCCGCGTGGGGGGGAGAAAAATAATTTTTCGTAAATTCAAACCTCCAACAAAAATTAAGTAACAATAGAATGTTAATATATTCCGTGTACGTGGAAAACTTGAATAGTTCCCAAAGACCGATCGTAATTTGCTGAAAAACGTGACTCTTCCGATGCGGTTTGTTGGTGTTTTAGAAAGGGCACGTTCCCGTGCCCCTGTGATCGATTTCGGAGTATCTGAACAAAATTTAGTCTCGTTTGTGCATGTAAATGTGCCTATCGCCTGGACTATCAGTACACGAGAAAATGACCTGCTTAGTTCAATGTGTATTTAAGCTTAAATGGAATACTATGATTGTTGCAATTTGTGTCATAAGCGAGTGAATTCGCACGCAGTTTTCGTTTCAGTTTTGAACTTTTCTTTTTATCAGCTATTTGTTGTGCAGCCAAGCAATTTAAATTATTTTCCTGAGCCGATGATTTGTATATGCTGATATTACAATTGGATAACACGTGAAATAGTGTTTGGTTTTTTGTTTGGCTTTTTGGCCGCAGAACTGATACAAAATTATCCGTTCTTTTGTGGTAACACGTACAACGTAACGCGGTGTATAACGAGAATGCAAATATGGCCCCCCATCATGGCGGATGGTTGAAGTTGCGCCGCCCACGGCGTAGGGGCGATCATAGTCGCCGGCGGATTCGTGTATAATTACTAATGGTAAGTTGTAATTGATTGTAATGAAGTGGCTGGAGTAAAATATCACGTGTGCAATGTAGTTGTACTTATATTGAAGTATGTTTTCCGTTATGTGAAAGCCGGGTGTATGGGCCATTATTTGTTAAAAAATTTTTGAAAAGCACATTGTCGTTTTTTTGGAATAAGAACCCTAATGAAATGGTGACGGATAATACTGAATGTTGGGGGCGAACTGTGTTTAGGTAATTGATATTTGCATTAAATGGCAGTGCTGAATGACCGACTTACAAGGCAAGATTTGTTTTTGTATTGAACATAGGCATATATGCCCTTAATAGTGCACTGGGAATTACGCCTTGTTAAAGCATTACTATTATTTTATTACTGAAAAAGGGTGGGTTATTACTTTAGAAAATAATGCTACAAATTTTATTTCGGTAAGTAATTACTGAGTATGGAGAATTTGAGTGAAGTGGTTCATGCAAGATCCGGCCCTTACTTTTGTGTATTAAACCGTTACCTAAGCGGAGAATTTGCTAGGATATTAATAACAATATTTCACAAGAAAACACGTTAACGTGGATATTGAATGTACAATAATTTAAAAAAAAAAGTACAAATTCATTTGCACAAAAAATCAATGTAATTACAGCAGTTTAAATTTTTCAAAGTAGTAAATCGTGTTTGGAATTATTTGGTACGCTCCAATAACAAAAATATCTGCATGAGTAATTGTTGGTTACGCGACGATCCTATAAAGTGACGCCATTGGGTAAAACTTGTTTTTCTTACGTTGAAGGTTTGAAATATTTGGATCTATTAATTTAAAAAACTCCCCACAATGTTCATAAGCGTAACAGCGATACCCCCCATCCATAACAAGTAATTTGTAGACTGTAGAAATCCTTTACAACTGTAGTTGACTGAAACACTTGTTCAATGACTCTTTTAGTAACCTAGCTCGCTCTGTATTAATTAAACAAAGCATCTGACAACTTCCGTGAGACATTTGTGACTGAAGAATGACAACAGGGGGCAGACATTTTTCCGGAAATGGCGGGGAAAATTGCCGCCGAAAGTTACAGTGTGGAAATAAAAATAGGACGTAAATGAATTTTTTGCCATCCGAAGACCTTCTATACGGTGTATCACAGATGAGCTCTCTGTGGGTTGAAGCATCAGGGATGTTGACAGTTTCAAGTTGCCAAAATGAAAACCACTGCAAGTAGAAGTCAACGACCTTGCACCAAACTCGATCCGGTTAGGAAGCTATGGTGAGAAGTACAAACGTGGTCGACAATGTTGTTAACTATAGAATGCGTAACATTACCTCACATCGTTAATTCTAATGGAACTTAGTTTTATCGTTGTGGACTGACTTTCTGAAATTAATGTTCTTAGTGAGAGTGGACATTAACATTCCGTATTTTTAGCAAATGTTGAGGAGTTAATGTTAATTATGACGTTTAACTGTGCCAAGGCAATTGACATTGACCACAGTGAAAGAAAGCCAGGAAATAACTGAATATGAGACACTTGTACGTGTACCTTACCAACAAGGAAATGTGTCAATTTTTGGGTCTGTTGCTGGTAGACAGTGTACAGCAATTGCGCTCATATTTTAATTCAATCTGCAGTTCTTCAAGTACAAAACTGGAACGTCGAAAATGTATTACATCCTATGTTTGAAGGTACTTACTTATATTCAAACATTATTTCTAATACACTCCCTATAATGGTATAGATGTAGATATCTTTTACATGTAGATCTTCCACGAAATATCACCTATAACGCAGATAGGTCAACCTACCAAATAGAGTATTACACAGATCTCATTTATAGTGCGATTGATTATAACAGCAACGTAAATTATGTTAACAACATGTCAGCTACTAACTTGCGCGAATGCATCTTAGTAGACAACTTTCTCCACACATGTTGCTTACAATGGGTGCAACTACTAATACTATAACATTAATATACCAAGGTTGCGATAATTATTGTTGCCGATTCTCATGCTCGTAATAGTTCTGGACAGCCATCCTCCAATGGGACAGCAGGAGCTTTTTTGTTCCATTCGATTTCTGCTTTAACGAAATACTTGGTTTCTACATGATTGGGGACATGTATATAATTTATAATTTAACACCTATACTTATTAGTTCTGAATACAATTCTGATTGTAACACAAACATTTCTACAAATGTCAATAAAAGCGAACAATGTAGGCCTATAAATCGGACTTGTAATCAAATACCAAACCAACTGAACACAAGTTGTAATACATTTGTGCCTCAAAATTGCGTGCAATATGAACTGTTACATATTCTGGACTACAATAATAACATGTGTGCACCAAGTTTGCAAATATCAGAACATGATGTTGACATATAGCAATTATTGCATCGTTAATTAAATCAACTGACAACTGTAAAACCACTAGAAAGTTGGATAGCAAAAGATTTGATATCTGCTATTCTCATAGGTACCCACATTGCTAGTGGTAAACCAAATCAGTTAATTTTTTTTTTACACCAGTTACTACAGAAAAATTGCACGTCTTGGCCTAAGTACAGTTATGTATGTGATTACGACTGTGAACTAACTTATTACACTGCTATAATGTGGGGATGTTTTACAATAAACGATTGCAATTCATGGATTGCATAATATCACAAAGCATGGCAGTATATATATATATATATATATAACATTGGCAATGCAAATATCGGCATATATTTTTAAACCAACAATAATTCCTCTACTACCATAGCTCTTGTGGTAATAACGTTTGCAACTTATTGCCATATATAACATTCATGTACACATAATTAATGCAAATTTAAATGCGACAAGGAGGCTCATTTTTCACCAAAAAGTGATGTAGTCATTCATTTCGGTAGTGGTTATACTAATCTGATACAAAATGACCCCAATTATGCTATCAGTGTTAAAACCAGACAACAATGAAAAAATTCATTTCCAAAATGGTTTTTTTTTCAACACTATCGTGCGCTGGCCATTCCAGGGAAAGATTAATAAATACATGACAGCTTGTCTACCTGGAGACCAACTAAGTACTTTAAATCTCAAATAAATATAATCGTATCTATGTTAAAGTACAGTCTGATGTATCCGCTAGGAAGCGAAGGACACCTTCGAACCTAACAAACATATAGATGATACTATCGCTCTCTACCGACCTTGCTTGATAGCTCGGTCGGTTAGAGTGTCGTGATGTAATACGAAGATCGCCGGTTCGAATCCGGCACGCGCACATGGGTTTTTTTTTCAACACGATCGTGCGCTGGCCATCTCCGGGAAAGATTAATAAATACATACATCCCTGTCTACCCAGAAACTAGTACTTTAATCTCAAAAATAAATATATCGTGTCTGTTAAATATACCAGTTCTGATGCTATCGCTAGGAAAAGCGAAGGACACCTTGCGAACCTCACACCTATAGATGATATCTATCCGCTCTTCTACCAACCCTTGCTTGATAGCTCAGTCGGTTAGAGCGTCGGGGCATGTAATACGAAGGGCCGGTCGAATCCGGCAAGCGCACATGTTTTTTTTTTTCAACACTATCGTGCGCTGGCCATCTCCAGGGACGTATTTTTTACATACATTACATATTTCAAATCGTTATCCAAAGCAAAATGCCACATACTGCAATAACAAATTAATAATGGATGCTGAATTGTTCCACTATGTTTGAAGGTCTACTTTTATTCAAACTTATTTCTAATACCTCCATAATAGTACTTATAGTGTCATATGAGTAGATCTTTTACATGCAATCTTCCACCTATACCTCAGATAGTCCAACCTACAAAATAGAGTATTACACAGATACCATGGTGTGATTGATTATAACAGCAACTAAATTATGGTTAACACATTTCAAGCTAGTAACTTGCGCGAATGCATCTTAGTAGACACTTTCTCTCCACACCTGTTTGCTTACAATGGGTGCAACTACTACATCAGTAATATACCAGGTTGCGGCAACTATATGTTTTGTCGATGCTCATGCTCGTAAATAGTTCTGGACAGCCATCCTCCAATATTGGGACAGCAGGAGCTTTTTTTGGTTCCATTCGATTTCTGCTTATGAAATACTTGGTTTCTACATTTATTGGGGGGCAGGTATATAATTTAACACCTGTACGTATTAGTTCTGAATACAATTTTGATTGTCCCCAAACATTCTACAAATGTAAATCAAAAGCGAACAATGTAGGCCTATAAGCTCTATAATCGTACTTGTATTCAAATACCAAACCAATGAACACGAGTTGTAATACATTTTTGCCACAAAATGCGTGCAATAATGAAAGCTGTTTAACATATTCTGGACCTACCATAATAACATGTTGTGCACCACGGTTTGACCAATATCAGAACATGAATGTTTGATATAATAACAATTATTGCATCGTTAATTAAATCAACTGACAACTGTAAAACCACTAGAAAGTTGAATAGCACATGATTTGATATCGGCATTCTCATAGGTACCACATTGCTATGAAACCAAATCATTAAAACTTTACACAGTTACTTACAAGAAATTGCACAGTCTTGGCCTAAGGTACAGTTAGGAATGTGATTACGACTGTTAACTAACTTATTAACTGATATAATTGGGGATGTTTTACAAAAAAAAAAAAATAAAAAAAAATTGATTGCAAGTTCTGGACTGTCAAGACTCACAAGCATGGAATTATTATATATATATATATAGATATATATCATTGGCAATGCAATATCGCAATATATTTTAACAACAATAAATTTCCTCTACTACCATAGCTCTTGTTTGTAATACGTTTTTGCACTTATTTGCATTATACACTTCATACACATAATTAATGCAAATTTTTAAATCGACAGGAGTCTCAGTTTTCCACAAAATGATGTAGTCATTCACTCTTAGTTTTACCTCTAATGCTGAATTACAAATGACCCCATTATGATATCATTTGTGTAAACCAACACATGAAAATTCATTTCCAAATTGTTTTTTTTTTTCAACACTATCGGGCGCTGGCCATCTCCAGGAAAGATTAATAAATAACATACATGCCTTGTCTAGCCTGGAGAACTAAGTACTTTAAAGCTCAACAAATATAATCGTATAGTTTAAATATACATGTTCTGATGCGATCCGCTAGGAAGCGCAGGACACAGTTCGAACCTAACACCTATAGCTGATATCTTCGCTCTTCTACCGATCCTGCTTGATAGCTCAGTCGGTTAGAGTGTCGTGAATGTAATACGACAGGTCGCCGGTTCGAATCCCGGCCAAGCACACATGGGTTTTTTTTTTCAACACAGCTGCGCGGTGTGGGCCATCTACAGGGAAAGAATTAATAAATACATACACCCTTGTCTACCTGGAGAACTAAGTACTTTAAATCTCAAAATAAATATACTCGTGGTATGTTAAATAGACAGTTCTGATGCTATCCGCTATGAAAGCGAAGGACACCTTTCGAACCTAACACCTATGATGATATCTATCGCTCTTCTACGACCATTGTTTTTGGGTTGTTGTTTGAGAGGTTTAAAGGATGGAAGTGGGCGCATGAAAAGGGGAAGATAGGGAGGCGAAGCGGTGGAAAAGCTAGGTTTACTAGTGGAAGTGCCGAACAACGTAAGACAGAGAAATAGGGGTAGGATACAGATAGACAGCAGGAAGGAAGAATACGAAGAAGGTAGGGATAGCAGAGCATGTTGGCAAAGGATTCGCGTACGGGGAAAATAAAGGAAGAATAAGAAAAGGCTCGAACGGCGAAATGGAGGGAATACAAAATGGATGGAGAAAAAGGGAAGCGCGGAAGGTCGGTAGGGGTGATGCAGAAAAAAAAAGGAGGGGACAAGGGGGTAAACCCAAAGGGGGAAAAAGGCAGCATGAAAAGAGTGTTGCAGGGAAGGAGAACAAGTGGAAATAATACTTAAGGCCAAGCGAAACAACATAGGTGGAGCGAAGACGGGAGGATAAGAAGGTGAGTTAAAAGGGACGCGGAAGGGGGCACGGGGGAGTGGGCATAAAGTCAGAAAAACGATAGGGCCAAACAGGACAGGACAGAATAGAGCCTAGAAGGTACAACACCAAAAGTTGAAATACGCGTAGTGGATGTAAAGGGGAGAAACAGAATGGAAAATACTTACACAGAAGAGGATGCGGATGGAGAGGACAAGAGATAATAGTGGGAGCAACAAAAGGGGACAAACCAAAGGATGTAGAAAGAGAGGCCGTGGTTGGTAGAAAGGAGTTAAATGTGGTGTGTGTCGGGTGGTGTGGGGGGGAAGAAGAAGGAGGACCAGCGAGGTGGGTCCAGTTACAAAAGGTGCAGGAAGATCTGGAATCTCGGAGAGAGAGGGGTCTCAGGAAATAGGTGGGTAAGTGCACAAAGAAGGACAAAAGGGCCAAGAAGCGGCGTTTAGCGAAGAACGGCAACTTGATGGGTCGCTAGGGAGCGGGAAGAAGCGCAAGAGAAGGATTATGGAATGGGTTTATTGGGAAAGGGGGTTGTTGGGGCAAATCAAAAAAATGGAGAGAAGACAGAACGAGTCAAGAGATAAAGCGAATGAAAGGGGTCGAGGTCCTAGACAGGATAGGGGGATCACACTAGGCCGGGCGGGCAGGGAGGGCAAGAAAGAAAGTAGTTAGGATAATGAACGTGAAGGATAGAAGGGCAACCGGGCAGAAGGTCAACTCGATAACCAAAGCGGAGAAGGGCGAGAGTGGGGGTTGAGGGAGTAAAAAATCGTAGAGAACGGACAAATAAATGGAATGGTAAAAATTCGTGGAATGAAGAAAGAGGACTTCCGGATAAGGGGCTGTTTGAGGAGGGGAAGGGGGGGGATGGGGAAGAAGGATATAACACACAGTAAATGAAAGTGGGAAGGACAACTCCAGGGAGATGAACGAAGCGGGGAAGACGAGGAAGGGGTACAATAGGGAAGAGGGAGGCAAAGTGATTACTCTGGGAAGGGAGAATATGGAGTGTGGACTGAGAAGGGCAAAGAGAATGATATGCTCAAAAAAAGAAGGAAAAAAAAATGGTGGGGAATGGCGAGAGAAAGAAAAGGCTAAGAAAGAAACGGCGGGCTACCGGAATAGGGTAAGGAGGAGTGGTAAAAGAAAAATGACGTACCTTAAAAAATAGAGAGCGGGTGGTAAAAAGAGTTAAGTGCCGGTGGCGAGAGAAGCAACAGGAGGAGGGATGCTGAAATATACGCATAATTGAAAGGAAGTGATGGACAAAAGAGAAGAGGGAAGACGTGGTGAGAAAAAAGGGTGAAGTGAGGATAAAGAAGGGGGTGGTGAGTCGGCTGGTCCGAGGGGGCGGTAGAAGGAGAATGCACGAAGGGGCGAGGAGAGTTAAGGGAGCAGATAAACGGAAAAATCAGGCGGGTATAGAGTACGAAAACGGAGGAGATTAAAGGTGGGAAGTTAGGAGAGGAAACGACAAGCGGGGGGAGGTGGAGTAAGCCCACAGACGAAGAGATCAGAAAAAGACAGAGAAGGTGTAGTAGAGAACAGAATACCGGACTCTAACATTGAGAACCGGCACCAACGAATGCACTAAGAAAACGAGACGGTTTTAGACTCTTTCTCTCGTCCATTCTGTTATAGCGTCGTGCTGTAATACGAAGTCGCCGTTTCGGAATCGGCCAAGCGCACGTTTTTTTGTTTTTTCAACCTTACGGTGCGCTGGCCATCTCCAGGGAACGATTGATAAATACATATTTCAACTCGGTATCCAAATCAAAATGCCACATACTGCAATAACAAATAATATGGATGCTTGAATTGTTTCCACGGTGTTGAAAGACTTGCAAACATTTGAAAGACGTTTAAATTAATTCAAATTCAGACTATATGACTATTGTTAATCTTACCAGGAAGGTCCATAATATCCAAGATTTTAGCTGTACACTTTCCCCTTATATTTTGAATTCGCTGTTGCTGTGAGGTTGGCATGTCCTACCCCCTGTCAAACACTAGCTCAGCGATGCTTGTGTTTTATTTTTAACATTCTTGTTAACTGGAAGTCCACGGGACCCATACTTTCCTAATGTCAGAATTATCTGGTCCCGTGGAATATTTGTGGGCCCGAGACCAGCCCCTTCCAAATGTTTTTTTATGTAGTTATAGAATCAGAATTATTTCAAATACATGTTGCGTAAAGTTACCTGATTTCTATTGTGCTATTTGAGGTATCAAGAACTTTTTTTCCTCTATTTCAATGTTAGCAGTTTGGTTTTTCTGTCCAACAACAAATAGTATAAATAGGCATTGCAATATTTGAATTTTGGTTTCCCACAATAAGCACTATTTTTGGAATGCTGCTTTAGCAGAACATTTTTTATAAATTTTGCATTTGAGGTTTTGGAAACATAAGGTTAAAAAAATCTTTCGGAGGCTTATATTATGGGGTTCCACAAGGGACCTCATTTCGTTTACTCAATCTGAATTTAATCGTGTCCAGTTAAAATTCTGCCTGTCATTTGACACCAAAATCCTACTAAGCGGAACCCTGGTCTCAATTTATTGCAGAGTTATGAAGCTAAATAGGCCTATTTTGTGTAGATACGACTTTATTGCACTCAAATTGAATTTCCCGTGTCGTGCAACAACAAAGTCGTAACTGGTAGATACACTTTGTTGCACGACACGAAACTAGATTTAGATACGAACTTTTGTTTCTTGTACAGCGATGGTGTTTTAACAGTATAAGTAGAAAATCTCCCAAAGATATTTTTGGAAAGAGCAATTTATACAAACATATCAAAAAATGTTAGTTACGACATTTTCCATTCAATATTACGCTCAATACTTAATTAATTTCCAAAAGTAAATGTAAACGCATAATTTGACATCGATATTTCAGTATAAGGCTCAATTATTGCTAAAACAGAGTTTTTAGGCTATATAGGCTAATTAGGTGTAAGATACGACTTTGTTGCACTCAAAAATTGAAATTTTCCCGTGGGTCGTGCAACAAAGTCGTAGTGGTAGATACGATTTTTGCACAACACAGGTGAATCGTGTGTGGTAGTTACGCCATTTTAATTAGCCAATTACTTCTTACTTAGTCGACTTACTGGGAAATGAAATATTTTAAGAATTTAAAAAAATCATTTTTTATCGTATTAAGAATTAATTTTTTCCTTTGAAATAGTCACAAAAGATGAAACACAAAATGGCTTTCCTGTAAAGGCATGAAAATGCAGATACGACTTTGTTGCACTCACATGACGATATGTCCTCACATCGAGCTCCAAAAATGACAGCGCATAAGTTCGCATAAATATCCATGGTATATTCCATGCGAACCTTCGGAGTCTTGAAGGTAATTTTATCCAGCAGTTCAAGACGCTGGTTTTCCCTCGACGACCCTAGTTGCCACACTATAAATCCCGGTATTTTACCACCATCAGTTTGTCGCTAATTGACCTCAGTGATAGACCACATACTGAAATCAGTTTTTGATTCCCAAACAAAGCTCTTTTGGCTCAAAGACGACAACAACAGTTTAATGTCGCTTGTCAATCTCCGGCCGTCTCCAAAGTATTATAAATCTTGGCACTATGCAAGAACAAATCTACGATTGTTGTAGATTAAACTAGCTTAAACTATACTGTATAGCCTCCTTGTTACGATGGCGCCCCTAGTCGTCTTTCCAGTTACAAGTATTTAACTTCTCAGCAGCTAATTCCCCTTTCTAACAATAATCATACAGCATCAATCATGCATAAACATAACCTAGCACTGTGCACACAGATTTCCAAAATTATCAATCATCTGATTGCATCATTTTCACATTTATATTTCATGGGGAATCCCCATATCATGTAATATGTTTTTGATCTTAAGCATAAACAAGTTGACCCATCCAGTGTTCTTAAGTTTACATCTTGGGGAATTCCCAATTTCCCCTATTGTGCAATCTTCTCAGTTGTAAACACAGTGTGGGCTCCAATATAGCACTTGGGAAGCCCCTGCCCCTCCTTTTATCATAAACAAAGTACTTTCCCGTGAGAAATCTTTTTCTCAAGAAAAGGGAAAATCAAATTTACATATCTTTAATCAGAAAAATTGCGGCTATATAACAATTACAGTAAGTGGCAAGATAAAGGAGTAACCCTGTTTCAAATCGCGGACACACCGATACTGTCCGTATTACAAAACACGTTTTCCGAAAATCGCAATTCAAATCTACCGCGCTGACCATTTTTCATGTCTATCGTTAAAACGAAGCAAAAGAAACATTTTTAGCACTTGACGGTTTTGAAGAAAACATTAAAAGTTCAATATAAATCATGCTGCAACTCACACCTACAATAATCTTACATAAATGTAGGCTACAAAGTTATAATTCGCTGATGTGAATCACAAATAATGTTCTAAATTGCAAAATTACGACGCATATTACACCGTTTTTTTCAATGTACGTAACGATAATCGCTATTTGGAATAAACATTGTAATCCCTTTTGGTCTTCCTTGAGGTTCCATTGTCGGGCAACTCTAGTTCTGCAAGTCTGACCGTCGCATTTTTTGTCATTTTGGTCTTTCCTGGCGACGGTTCGGCCTTAAGTGTATTCTGGAATTGGGAGGCAAATGCCCTGTACAATTTCAATGGCAGTCCGCTCCCTGTTTCTCTTGCGCTGTTGTATCTCACATTTTCCGAAACCATTTTACACTATATGCACATGACAGCATACTTACGACTCTCCTGCGTAAAGCCAATGTCTTCAGCGTGAATGTTGTATCCATTTTCTAGTCAAAATCCAAGGATAAAATTGCTTCGTTCAGCCACTAAAATCCGTAGTGTATAAGGAAAAGTTCGTCGCTACTCGTAGTCTCATTACAGTCGCTATAGGAAATACTGGCCTCCCACTTTTGGATACGGGTTCTGGCCTAACCTAGTGCAGTCTAATACACGTAAAAAGGTACACTCAGCATGACACAGTAAATGACTCGACTGAGAGCACTGGGTTAGGCACGCATAACTAGGCAACTCTTTTTCATAATGTATACCTACTGTATCGGATCAATCATCCGGAAGCAAAACATTACTTACCGCAAATGTATGCAGATGATTTTAACATTTGATCCCAAGATTGCTGATAATGCCGAACATGCTATTGATATGTTATCTCTGAAATCAGTGATTGGATGCGCTGTAACAAACGCAAACTAAATGATGAAAAGACGGATTCTTCCATCTCATGTTCATCATATCACTTCGGACACCTCAAAGACATTATCATTAGGTTCGGGACTATGGATGTTTCCCAGTCTTTGGCCAGCCATCAGAAACAGTGGTATTGTGTTTGTTCAAAAATGTTCATGATTAAACACGTGAAGGTCATTACTAAGTCGCTTTATCACGATCGAGAGTTTTCATCATTTCCGCTCACTGAATTTATCTCACATTGACTTTGCCAATTCACTACTGTATGGGATGTCTGCCAGAGGATCGGAGGAAACTACTGATATTGCAGAATAGAGAGGCCAGGCTAGTGTTCGGATATGATAGGACACCAGCTACGTCACTCTTTTAGAACTCTATTGGCTACCGATCAGTGAGAGTGTTGTCGTTAAACTTATGCTTCTTACCTAGAAGGGTATTCCCAGACAATTACCATCATACTTGCACGGATACCTCTCTTCTTGGCTGTCCAGGGTTGCGGTCTGTTCCTATATTGTACAAAAAGATGAGTTGGTGACATGGCTTTTAGCAACGGAAATCTTTGAACAGTTTTTTTTCGCCACAAATGAAAGCTCTAAAATTTCAGGTTTTTTCCTAAGAGTTGAGCATGTCCTAAAAGTGTTATATGTTGCCTCACATGAATCTTCGTATTTGATTGTGCTGCTGTTTCTTATAGTATAGATTAGATGAATTTATATCACGGTCCATCTTGTGCCATTTTATTATATTTAGGGTAAATAATGTTTCCTTTTATCTGTTTATTTGTATATGTCATATCTAGTAGTGGGTTTCATAGTACACAAGAGTATAGCAGGAAATGTCAGTAGTTTCAAAGGAATTTCAGAAAGAGTGGCTCAGCTAACTGTCAAGATCAACAACAAGTACTATCTAAATATAATCCAAGCTTACTTACCAACAACCAGCAGCGCTGATGAGGAAGTAGATGCTGTGTATGAGGAAATAGACAAGCTAGTCAGCAGTAGCAAGAACCACTACAATATCATAATGGGCGATTTCAACGCAAAGGTTGGAGTGGGTAATCAAGGATAGTCATGCACAGGTAACGTTGGGCTCGGAGTGCGGAACAGCAGAGGAGACACTCTCATCACCTTTGCTGAAAGACATCGATTAAAAATCATGAACACTTTCTACAAGAATCGCCCAACAGGCGATGGACTTGGATCTCCCCCAACGGAGTCACGAAGAATGAAATCGATTACATCCTTACTGACAAGCCCACACTTTCTCAGATGTATCAGTCATTAATAAGTTCAACACAGGCAGTGACCACTGCATGCTTCGAGCCTCCGTTACGATGAACACCAAACTAGAGAGAGCAAAATGTATGAAGCAACAGAAGAAACCAAATTCAGAAGCACTCACAGCTAAGGCTGTGGAATTTCAACTGAAGTTGTCCAACAAGTTTGAGGCTCTACAGTTGGATTCATGCAACGATCTCGACACACAGTGCGATACCATCACTTCTGCAATTATGGAGATTGCGGTAGAAACTGCTGGCAGAGATAAGCCAACAAGACCTGAAAAGCTCTCTGTGGAAACAACACAACTGAGGGAGAAAAGACGACAGATGAAGAGGAGTGAAATGGGAATCCAACTTGTAGAATACACTGAGACTTGCAAGACCATCAGGCGACGTATGAAAGAGGAAATTCATCATTACAACGAGCAAGAACCGCTGAAAGCTCTTGAAAACAACAAATGATTTAAATCAGCAAGACGGAAACAGTGTCTAGGAAGGAACAACATCATAGCCCTGAAGGAGGAAGATGGCACTCTAACTGAAGATCTCGATAGGATGGTCAAAAGATGTGAAGAGTTCTACACCAACCTCTACAGCACCAGGCAACCACAAGTAAAACATTTTGCTGAGTCATGTACCCAAAAAGTGGAAACACCACCCCCTTCCATCATGCCTTCGGAAATAAGAGATGCAGTAAAGAAACTAAAGCGAGATAAAGCCCCTGGAGAGGATAGTATTACAGCAGGGGATCTTCATGATTGGGGTGAGCCCATTATTGAGGTACTTACAAAGCTATTCAACAAATGCCTTACAGAGGGAAGAGACCCCAGCAACTGGAAGAATGCATCTGTAGTTATTCTCCATAAGAAAGGAGATACATCTGACATAAAAAAAGCCTTCTACCTGTAATGTACAAGGTATTCTCACAGGTCCTGCTGAAAAGAATGCTGAACACTCTGGAACAACACCAACCAAGAGCCCAAGCTGATTTTAGACCAGGGTTTCTACCACTGATCACATACTTGTCGTTAGCCAGCTACAAGAGAAAGCCAATTGAGTATAAGATCCCGCTCAGCTTTGCATTTGTTGACTATGAGAAGGCGTTTGACTCTGTTGAATTCAAACCACTCTTCACAGCACTTGAAAACCAAGGAGTTGACCCAGCCTACATCAATCTCTTACGTGACCTTTACAGAGGTGCCTCTTCCACCCTAAAGCTCCACAAGGACAAGATCAAGCTAGAGAGGGGAGCAAGACAGGGAGACAACATTTCACCCAAACTCTTCACCTCATGCCTTCAAGATGCCATCATAAAGGAGATTAACTGGGAAGGAAGAGGACTCAACATTGATGGTGAAAATCTCTCTCACCTGATCTTTGCCGACGATATTATCCTGATTGCCAAGACACCAGAGGAATTGGAAAGCATGCTAAATGACATTCACAGCACCAACAAACCTGTCGGACTCAGCATGCATGTTGGGAAAAACAAAGTGATGTTTAATGACCACACCAGGAAATCCAAGATAACTGTAGACGGGAAAGTCATTGAAGAGGTCGACAGCTACATCTACCTTGGGAAGACAGTGATGTGTGATGGTGACTTACTGTCTGAGATCAGAAGGAGAATTGGACTAGGCTGGGCAGCATTTGCAAAAGTGGAAAACATCATGAAAAATAAGAAGACAAGTATGGAGTTAAAGAGAAAGGTGTTCAATGAATACATTCTTCCTGTTATTGGGCTTTGAATAACACCACGATGGAGATGTTTGCAGTTGCACAGAGGAAGATGGAGCGAATCATGCTTGGCATCAGACTTCAAGTTAAAAGAGTAACTGCTGGACAGGAGTTACTGATATTATCGACTGCATTAGGAGTACCAAACATAGATGGGTAGGCCACGTTGCTAGACAGCAGGATAACAGGTGGACCAACAGAGTGACAGACTGGACCCCCAGAGAATGGACCAGAAAGCCAGGACGTCCAAAACCAGATGGAGAGACGAAATGACAAAACAACTTGGTCCAACTTGGACAAGAATGGCCAAAGATAAAGATTTGTGGAAACATTCTAGGAAGGGGTTCCTCCATCGTAAGTAATCTAAGCCCTGGATATGGATATGGATATGGATTTTATCTGTTAAGCGCTTTGACTTTAATTTAATAGGGCACTAAGTCAAATGCTGTTTGTATTTTGTTGTTTTAATTATGGTCTATGTGGTCAGCGACACTTGCCAATGTTGCAACGCCAAATCACTTAAAATGCATTTTCTACTTGCTGTATGACAGACTGACAGGGGGGAAGCATTTGACAAGACTTAACTTACCCAAGCATGAACTTGAACCTTAATAGCCCTTGTTATATTAGCCTCCATTTTTATGATTAAAATATTAATTTGATTCTCAATTTTATTTGAGAAAAGGTTTCTCATGGAAAAGCACTTTGTTTATTATGGAAATCCCCTTGTGCTATATTGGGATCAGACCAGGTGTTATTTACTAGATAGATTGTGCAAGAAAAGAAATTGGAATTCCCCTAGTGCTATGTTGAGATATGCACCTGTTGTTTACAACTAGATAGATTGCACAAGAGTGGAAATGGGAATTCCCCAAGATGTAAATTTAGAAACTGAGTCAACTATAATTTATGCTTTGAGATCAAAACAGATTGCAAAATAGGTAATTCCCCACGAAGTTATTTATATAAAATGGTGCGATGCAGATGATGTCATTTATGTGAAAATCTGATTTGACAGTACAAGCTTATGTTTATGTATGATGATACTGTAATGATTATTATTAGAATAGAGGAATCTAGCTGTGAGTAGTTATAGACTGGAAGGGCTCAGGGACAGCAGTTGTAACCAGTAGCTGTACTGTAAAGTTTAGCTAATTTTAATCTACAATAATGGTAGATTTGTGCTTTACATAGTGCCAGGATTTATAATACTTTGGAGACCGCCGGAGCTTGAAAGCTGAACTGTTTGCTGTCGTCTTTTAAGCCAAAAAAGCTTTAGTTTTTGGAATCAAAAAGTCAGGTTCACTATGTTCAAATATTACTATTTGTTGGCTTTTTATGGAGATTTGCTAATTTTTGCATTTTTCTAAAGGTCAGCTGTCACAGAAACAAAAAATCAATGTTGGCATTTTTTTAAATCGCATATAAGCAGCCATCTTGGATTTCAAAATGGCTGCTATTTTGAACCTATAATATGCTATATCTTGGCTTTTAAAGCACCTAAAAACGTAATTCCACCTTCTAAACCTTTTGTTGGAGGGTGTCAATCTCAATGCAACAACATTAGATCATGTGGCTGTGACGGCCATCTTGAAATTCAAAATGGCCGCCAAGGGAAGTTGTTTTTTGAGATACCTGTCCCTGAAACTAGTAGAGGCATGATTATGGCATCTATGCCCAGAAAAAGGGTCCAGAAATCCAATAAGAACATTATTAACAACAATTGACCATGTGGTTGTGGAAGACATCTTGAATTTCAAAATGGCCGACAAGGGGTAGAATTTTTTGCACACATTCCGATCTGTAATACCAGTAAATTCATGATTCTAGTGTGTATAGCCTGAGGCTATACCCATGTTTCAGGGTCCAAGAACCCAATACCATTGTTAACAACAACGGATAATTTGGACGTGGCAGCCATCTTGAATTTCAAAATGGCTGCCAAGGAAACAGTTTTGCCTACAAAAGGTATGCGAAACACATAGTAGTGCATAGTAGTACAGAGGGACCCTCTGCCTAAAATGATAAGGCGTCAAGTTTGAGTGTAAAATTATGTCTTTTAACTTTAATCTTTAACCTAGTCTTAAACCTGTTATCTGACATTTTCTGACACTGACACTTGTTAACAGGCTCACAATTCAAGATGGCAGCCAGTATGGCTGCATTCAAAGATCTTAAAAAGCTAGAAATTACCACATCCATAAGTTTTGATAAAAGGTAAATTTAAGTATGTGCATGATATTATTATATCTTCCAAGTTGTCTATTAGAAGGTCATATCTGCTATTTTTGCTTTGTAAACATGCTTAAAATTTAAGATGGCAGCCACAATGAATACCTTCTAAAATCTCAAAAACATCTCTAATATATTAGTATTAGCATATCCCTGAAATTATATTTACGATAAAAAGTGTAAAAAATACGAGATATGTCTCTAACCATTAGAAAGTTATATTAGCCTCCATTTTTATGATTCAAATATTAATTTGATTCTCATTTTATTTGAGAAAAGGTTTCTCCATGAAAAGCACTTTGTTTTATTCTGGAAATCCCCTGTGCTATAGTGGGATCAGATCAGGTGTTATTTACTAGATAGCTTGTGCAAGAGAAAGAATTGGAATTCCCTAGTGCTATGTTGAGATATGCACCTGTTGTTTACACTAGATCGATTGGCACAAGATAGTGGAAATGGGAATTCCCCCAAATTTAAATTTAGAAACTGAGTCAACTATAATTTATGCTTTGGAGATCAAAACAATCTGCCAAATAGGATCATTCCCCCGAAGTTATTTATATAAAATGGTGCGATGCAGATATGTCATTTATGTGATCGATTTGACGTACAAGCTTATGTTTATGATGATGATACTGTATGTTATTATTAGAATAGAGTGAATCTAGCTGTGAGTAGTTATATACTGGAAGGGCTCAGGGACAGCAGTTGTATCCCGTAGTCCTTTGGTACAATTGGTAAACTATTTGGAATCAAAGTACAATATAAGCTGAATTGTACCAAAAATATTGCCCACCGCCGTAGAGAATGCAAGTAACTCAAATGAAGCAAAAGATGGACGAGCACAGAGTCTTGGATAAGGGGAGGGGTGAGATAGAGCGATGGGAGGGAAGGGAAGAGGGGTTGGCTGCATTAGATGTGATGACGAAGTGGTGGACCCGTCGATTGGTGGTCTGCACATCAGGAAGTGTGTGGTGGGAGGACGAATCGAAAATTTTGAGTCAGTTGCTTAGTACGTTGTGGGGGGGAATTCATCCAGTCATCTTACATAGTGCCAGGAATTTATATACTTTGGAGACGTCGCCGGAGCTTGAAAGCTGCATTGTTTGCTGTCGTCTTTTAAGCCAAAAAAGCTTTAAGTTTTTTGGAATCAAAAAGTAGGTTCACTATGTTCAAATTTACTATTTGTTGGCTTTTATGGAGATTTGCTAGTTTATTTTTTTGGCCATTTTTTCTAAAGGTCAGCTGTCACAGAAACAGAATCAATGTTGGCATTTTTTTAAATCGCATATAAGCAGCATCTTGGATTTCAAAATGGCTGTATTTTGAACCTATAATATTCTATAATCTTGGCTTTTAAAGCACCTAAAAACGTAATTCCACCTTCTAAACCTTTTGTTGGAGGGGTCAATCGCAATGCGAACAACATTAGATCAGTGGCTGTGACGGCCATCTTGAAATATCAAAATGGCCGCCAGGGAAGTGTTTTTTAAATACCTGTCCCTGAAACTAGTAGAGGCATGATTATGACATCTATGCCCAGAAAAGGGTCCGAAGATCCAATAGAACATTAGTAACAACACACAATTGACATGTGTTGTGGAAGACCAATCTTGAATTTCAAAATGGCCGACAAGGGGTAGAATTTTTTGCACACATTCCGATCTGTAAACCACAGTTAATTCATTCATGATTCTAGTGTGTATATACCCCTAGGCTATACCATGTTTCAGGGTCCACGAATCCAAACTCATTGTTTAACAACAACGGATAATTGGGACGGGCAGCATCTTGAATTTCAAAATGGATGCCAAGGAAACCGTTTGCCTACAAAGGTATGCGAAACACATAGTAGTGCATATAGTACAGAGGGACCCCTGCCTAAAAATGATAAGGCTCAAGTTGAGTGGTAAAATAATGTCTTTTAACTTTAATCTTTAACCTGTCTTAACCTGTTATCTGAGACATTTTCTATTCTGACACTACCTTGTGTTAACAGGCTCACAATTCAAGATGGCAGCCATATGCTGCATCAAAGATCTTAAAAACAAGCTAGAAATTTCACATACCTACGTTTTGATAAAAAAGGTAAATTGTTAAGTATGTGCATGATATTATTATATCTTCCAAGTTGTCTATTAGCAGGTCATATCTGCTATTTTTGCTTTGTACATGCTCTAAAATGTTAAGATGGCCGCCCATGAATACCTTTCTAAAATCTCAAAAACATCTCTAATATTTAATTATTAGCAATATCCCTGAAATTTATATTTACGATAAAAATGTAAAAAATACGAGATATGCTCTAACCATTAGAAAGTCATATTGGGCATTTTTATTGGTTAAATATCCATAATGTTTAAGATGGGGTCAATACATACTAATATATTGCAGTTTATAGGTTCAAAGACCTGAAAGATGCCCATATTTGTCACCATATTGAATTTTAGGCAAGGTTAACAAAGAGAAAAACCGATCATGACTTTCTAACATTTTTAGTCATCGTAGTTAAAGACAAATATCGTAATGTCTTCATATTGTATTAATTTTCATCTAATTTTTAGATGATGCGTAAATATAATTACCGATTATAGCAATTGATCAATTTCAAATATTCTTTATGGTGGCATATCGAACGCTTTATCTTTGAATTTCAACTGTTTAACTTTAAAAAATCAAAATGTCAGAATAAGTATTTGTTCAACGAAATTTACTATACTTTTATAAACAATTTTATAATTTAAAAAAAAAAAAAAAAAAAAAAAAATATTACAAATAATGTATATGGTAACTTAAAAGATCAAAGATCTTGTAAGGTGGCCATTTGGCTGTCTCTTGATTTTAAGTATGTTAACTAAATAAAAAAGATATGAGTTTCTGATGGCCAAAGACATATCTCACCATACTTTAATTTACACTTTTTAGAGTGAGTTCGTGATGAAGGTATTGGCAGTTGTTTTAAAGGTTTCGGAGGTGGCCAATTGAATAGAGCATGTTGAAACAAAAATGACAGATATGATTTTCTATTAAGGGAAAGACATATTTTTGTAGTTTAGTTTAAAACACTTAAATAGTACTGACAATTCATACACTTAAGTTTCATGGATTTAAAAGTTAATCCTTAAGACTGTAGTTAGTGACCACTCAATGTTAGGAATTTAAATTACCCTATTGTATTAACATTAAATCATATTAGATTTGAATTCAATCTGGTATAGATTAAATCTAAGGCAAATGGGATTTAATATTTAAATCTCTTTTGATTGTCACTAACTACAATCCTAAAGAGATTTATTTTTAATCCCTGAAAGTTAGAGTGTACGTTTTATAGTTGTTCTGAAGGTGGCATATCAAGTTGGCTATCCATGAATTATAATGTTAGAAACAAAGCTTTCCATGTGTGGCTTCTTTCTAAATAGCCAAGCCATGTTATCGCAGCTTCATTCCCTTTTCTTGATGATTTTTGGATGCTATAACTAATATATATAAACAGATATTGACAATTTGTGTTTTAAAAGGTCTCAGAAAGGGGTTACCACCTTTATGGAGCATGTTAAAAAAACATATATGGCTTTTCATGGTCAAAGGCATAGAGGCCAATCCTATACTCTAACAATGGAGGACAGATGGACACCAACTACTCCACTCTTCAAAGAGCTCCAGTGAGCATTTTCTCTAAACTTATGCTTCTTAAGGGTATTTGTGGACAATTGCCATCATACTTGTCCGAATCCCTCTCTTTGTATATTACTGGCAGGTCAGAGTCTTGCGGGTCTGAAGTTGACAAGACGCTCCTCACCGTTCCTCGTACAAACAAGTCCTGGTGACAGGGCTTTTAGCAATGGCGCTCTAACCCTATGGAATTCTTGCCAATCACTGTTTGCCACTCCGGGTCCATCGTTACTTTTAGAAGCAATGAAATACATACTATTGCCAAGGGTTGAGTATGTCATACACACTGGCATATATTTTCTCATGTATTTTTTTTTTTTTTACATTTGATTGTGTCTACTGTTTCTTATACTAAGATTAGATGATAATGTGTTTACCTCTAGGTTCGTTTACCTTAAATTCTATCATATTCGTGTTTAGGCCAAACAGAATTCCTTTTATTTGTAAACGCTTACTTAATTAATATGGCACTATATCAAATGAATGTTTGCACATTCAAGATTCAATTTTATTTTCAAATGTGTAACTAAATATACCATAGGCAGGTATGGCCAAAAAATCAAGGGTGCTTTTTTCGATTTTTGTCTATCGTGTTCTCTACTTGAAGTCTTGATATGAGAGCCTGACAACTTGTACACACTTCCATCAAGTACCGTGGAAACTAACTGCGTTTTGATGCTAGACGCGCTAGTGCATAGCGCAACGTCCTATTCACTATTGTGCTCAATATTATCCGATTGGACTTTCGAATTGTCAAAGACCTATATCAGATTGTATTGCAATTTTATTATACTTTTCCAAATGGATGAGGTAACTATAAACACATATTACAGATTATGGCAACTTACAAGTTTAAACAGATTTGTAAAGGTTGCAATAATTTGAGCTTGTTGGCAAAAACGCATTACCCATAGTTTTCTACAGGCATTCCAGGTAACAGACATATCAAGGACTCAATGCACATTTATCACATTTTTGCAGGCAAACTGTCTATAAATACCTGCTATAGCTGCCATTTTGAATTTAAGATGGCTGTCCAAACCAAAGTGGATCTATATTGCTATCAAAATACTTATTGATTTCCAGACCATGGAAACATGGATATACACTGGAACTCGTTGCCTGGCCATTCTCAGAAACGTGATATGGCAAAAGCAACTTTCGATAATTTGGCGGCCATTTTTGAAATTTATAATCTGTTTTGTTTCAATGATCTTATTGGATTCCTTGACCCTTAAAACATGGTATAGACACCAGAATCATGCTTCTATCTCTAGTCTCAGAGAACGAGATATGAGCAAAAAATTGGCGGCCATTTTGAATTCCAAAATGGCCACCATATGGGAATTTAAAAAAATACGCAACATTGATTTTTCTTATTTGGTGACCGTAAGCTTTTCAGAAAATGTATAGTTTTCCTAATCTCCATAAAAAGCCACACAAAATTACAAAAGGAACCTGACTTTGTGGTCCTATCTGATGGACATCAGCGGCAGACTGATGGTGGTGGAATAACTGGATTGTATTGCAGAATATTAGTGGTCGTCGAAGAAAAACCTACCGTCGTCTTAACCTGCTGGACAAAAGTTGTCTTCGTGACTGAGAAGAATCACATGGAATATACCCGGATTTATTTAAACCTTGTACAACTGTCATTTTGGATCTGCAACGCTACTTTTAGTTGGAGACATTAATTGACCTGAAGAAACTTTGTGTAAGATTAGACAATGTAAAGTGTAAACTTTGAATTATGATAGATAATTGTGTTTTGGACATACTAAATTTCCTTGAGACCATCTGATTAAAATCATTAAAATATTGTTCTTATATAAATTTAGACATTTGTGCACATCCTCATATTTGTTTGTGTATAAGTGGGTATTCTGACCTTTGACAACTTCCAAGGGACATCATAACACCCTAATCTACATAACTATCGCTATAGGTCAGAACATATGCAAACTCTACCTACACGGATATACAGCCTGTATCCAAACCCAATGAGGTACATCGAAAAAATCGTTTTGTTTAATATTATACTCACCAAAGAAGTTGTTTTGGTCCATCACTTAAAGGGAAAAAAGACCAGTATGCTTTTGGTTTCATCTCATTTGTTTTCACAATCGTAAGAATACTCCAGTTTCCTGCGAACACAAAAATCCTACCATGACCGTGATAGTTTGCATTGAAAATGGATGAAACCATTTTTGGTATCACAGACATTACTGCAGTGAATCAAGAGAAGACATAATTTATTTTCTTTGTCACCCCCTAGGTTGTGAAAAATCAACCTCCAATCGATTAGATCTAGGGTTGACACATCTGTTCCTGAATCTCTGTGTTTGAAGAACAGTGAGGTTATGTTTGATTCCACCACGAGTTTATCCATTCACAGTCGGAGTTATCTCTAAGAGTGTAACTTACCATATGGGGGGGGGGGGGGGGGGGGGGTAATTGAATTGGCGTATCAACAAAGGTTTATCACTTTTGATGCTTGCACCATGCTGTACGAATTATGTCTTGTCCCGCATTGACTATGGCCAATTCGTTACTATGGTGCCCTGAAATCGATCTCAAAAGGCTCAGCGCTTGTAAAATAAACTTGCGCGCTTGGTGTTCGCATGTGGGTCGTGACCATATGCTCGTCCAAGCTTTTGAATCACTCTTCTCATTTCTTTATGCCTATAATCTCTTGATGGACAGGCTACATCATACATTGCTGATGGTCTTAATGGATACTGTTGTTGGATAGTTATAATTTCTGATGTTACAAAATTAATACTCTTACCAAACCTTGTGTAAGATATTTGGTTAAGGTAGAATAAGTATTTTAAGGTCTATAGTGCTCGCAAAGTATTTTCTTATCGTGACCACTGTTTTTTTTTAGTTACGACGCATCACAAAAAAACTCGCAGCATGTCTCTTGTCAGAAGACCGCCGCAGTCACAAGATTTTCCCTATAGTCGTTGCGGCTAGAAGTGGGCAATTCGATGTGAAATTGCTTAGCCGCGGAGTAATTGGTCTCAAATTTACTGTCCCAATGCCACCTAGTTTTAAGAAAACACAACGGTCTAACTACCAGTTTCAATTATGAAATTCCATCACTTTTTAATATAACTAGTGCTTTCGACATTTTAAGGCCATTTTTTCAGATGCCATGAAAGAAATTAGTCCACCCAAGATTTTTGATCCTTAGGCAGCCAGTTAGCGGTGTTAAACTCGTAGAATGAACATTGACACAGTTTGTCGTGTGTCGTTCTAGTTGTGAATAAAGTAAGTCTGAGTTGTCATACAGTGCTCCCTTATCAGTGAAGAACACGGTGAGTTCTTGGCCCTCCGCACTTACCATCGCTATTAATTAAATATCAATATCGGAGGTGCCGACAGGGTGCCGATTCCGACGCAGTGGCGGCGCCAGACCTCCTTTTTCTGGGGGGGGGGGTGGGGGGGGGTAAAAAATATGGGGGGGGGGGGGGTGGGGGGTGCAAACGGGAAAAGTGAAATTCGGGGGGGGGGGGCAAAAGGGAAATTCTTCTGGGGGAAACTATCAAATATTTGGAGTCATTTTACCACTTTTGTGCCAACTCGCTGATTTTCCCAAAATTTGGTGATTTGTTGGCCCAAAATCGCCGAATTTTGCACAAAATCCCTATTTTTTTCTTTCGCCGGGGGGGGGGGGCAAACTATGGTGAAAGAAAAAAAATGGGGGCCCCTTGCCCCCCCCCCCCCCCCACCGTGGCGCCGCCACTGTTCCGACACCAGGACCATAACAATACATTTTAGGACGCAAGGCTAATATGCGTAAATCATGCTGCGCCCAACAAGTTGCATGTGAAGACGGCCTTATGACGCTATCGGGGTCTCATGTTAGGTAAACGTTCGTTTTGAAAAAGGTAATAGTGTATGTTCGAGGAGCAGGGGTGGCGCTCGTGTGGGGGCCCCTGCCCCCTACAGTGGCGCCGCCATGTTCCGACACCAAGGGACCATAACAATACATTTTGGACGCAAAGGCGAAATATGCGTAAATCATGCTGCGCCCAACAGTTGCATGTGAAGACCCGCGTATCGGGGTTCATCAGTTCGGTAAACTCGTTTTGAAAAGGTCAATAGTGTATGTTCGAGAGCACGAGTGTGCGCTCGTGTGTGTAGGCTAGCGCACGTCTGGTGAGTGTCTTGCATGGGTGGTGTGGACCACGGATGTTTTTTGTTTGGGCATGTTTGAGGATCTTGTTGAAAATAAGGTATAACTCCTGCCTAATATTTCATTATGAAGAGATTACAATGAGATGAACCATAAATATTATATGTGACACACTGCGTGTAATACATCTTTTTCAGGTTTATTCCGAATACTAGGTGCACAGCAACTACATGTACATGTACTACTAAAGGTTGAACTTAAGATAATTAATCTAATATCCTATTAATGTCAAATCAGAAAGCTTAATTCTCCTTACAAATTTAACTGTAAAATATGTTTACTTTCGTAATTCTAAGCGATATTAGGACATATTTAATATTGTTATAGCCGATGTGCAAAATACCATTCCGTTACAAACATTATACTCCGTGGGATTCAAGAGAGCAAGATGCTTGCATAAGGACCATGGTTACGTATCAGAGAAGTAACTGATTTCTTCGTAGGATTACCCTTCAATACTCTGGGGTATGTCAAGTGCAAAAGTTGCACATTTTATTGAAAATGAATAAAATGTGCATCCACAATTTCTTTCCTTAATATGAGGACCAGTAGATGTACATCATGCTGCATTGAATCGAGTAAATAATAGCACTGTTGAGATCCAGTAAATCAGCTTGGTATGCAGAGGATAAAGCACTTCAAATTATTTTTTATCTGGAAGTACAGAGCCATTCTTATACCATACAGTCATGACAGTTCAGGTGCTTATCAACCCATGCCAAGAAGCCTTGATCCAGCGGTTAAATGCCTCCAGCAGGCTTATCACAGGATGCCTCCGTCCACCACCACGGAAAAACTTGTACTCCTGCAGGAATTGCTCACCAGACATCCGTCGTAGGTTAGCGAGCATGCAAGAGCGTAGCTGCCAAGTATCCCATGTGAAGCACCTATGTTGGGACAGATACCTGCTGCAAACCGCCTTAAATCTAGAGAGAGTTTATTAAGCAAAGTCCAACCTCTTGAAAACAGTTCTACTAAGGAGGTAAAGAGAGTCGCCTTGTGGAACGAAAGACTTGCCATCAACCAAGTAACATATATCGGTATTGAAACCTGGTGAAGAATCTCCCATCTGGAGCTGGCTCCTCATGGGCTGAATGGCGATGGCCCAATTAGATTGAGAACCAGAACTGGATGATCTAAGGTTTCCTTGCAGAAGTGGGTATCTGGAAGCAGGACCAGGATACTACCCCCTGTGGTTGGGAACAGCACCACGACAATGGAACAACCTCTGGTCTGCCCCTGCTGGAGCAACACGCACAAACAAGGACATTGCGAAAATCAGTGAAGAAGGCCAACGTGTCCCATCTGGTGAGATCTATTTGAGAACCACAGTGTTGGAACACGTAAGAAGAAGACCCGATTAAGATTGAGCTATTTTTTCATTACGCAAGCACACGATCCTTGTCCTCTTTACGAATAAATACCCCTAGGCTTCTACTGTGCGTTAATTAATTTAACGTATATTTCATCATTTTACGAAAAGGAAACAAAGCTGACAACCAAAAATGGTGTTGCATAAGTCGCTAAACCCCATTGTCTGAAAAACGTCAACACTAAACTGGGGGAATAACGAGTCAAAGGCCCTGAATCATTTTCAACTGCATGGACAGTAACAAGGTCTGCCGTTCCAAATAAACAAAGGGGAATCTGAAGTGCTTTGTCGCTGAATACCCGGTGAATTACTTATCAATAACGCCAATTATTGCTTGAATCAAGTACCAGAGTGTATGTCCCTTGATCACTGATATTCAGAAAGTTACAGGCCATACCCAACAAATGGTAAGTATGATATTATTATTATTTATAGTGTGAAAAAAAAAAGTTTACTTCTGCGAAGTATGTAATCAACTGAACGATTTTTTCCTTGATCCATGGGCCAATTTAGTGTTGATTTTAATTTAAAAAAATGATGTTGAATTGTACGGAATAACATTTCAAAATTCAGTTAGAATAATTAACCTTGTCCAATACCTTTAAGATAGCCTAAAAGGTGATTAATGTTTTGGAAAAAAATGAAAAATGACTTTTAACGTATTCATCGCATAGATTTGCTTAAAAATTATCCACCAGTTGTTGTTCAAAGAAGTATTATGAAAAAAAATAATTATATTCCTTTGGATTTCGACAATTGGGAAAATTCTAAACACTTAAATATTTATCTGTATAACAGTTGGAAATAAGAAAGGTCGTTCCCTGAAAGTGGCTTAAATAGCTATAAAACTGGTAAAATGTCGTGTATATTATGCGTTCCATAGTAATATCTATTTATTTAATACAGAAAGATTAAGGAAGAACGGCGCGTCAAAAAAAATGTAAAGAAACATCACATACTTATCATTACCTTTAATTAAATCATACTTAGAGGATGTGAAACCACAATGAAGAAGTTTTCAAATAATGTAATATATTTAGCGTCAATATCGGAACAGACAAAATAAAAAAACGGTGTTTTTCGAAAAGCTACCACTATAGAGTATAGAACAATTTTCAAATTTAAAAGCATAATTATGTTGAAATAATCAACAAAAACCTTGTATGTCCCTCCATTATTTTTATTTTTCGGTACACATGTTTTTTTTACGACAGAAAAAAAATAAGCACTGTTCCTTTTCATAATATAGGGTATCCATCTGTACAGGTTTTTTCTTTCTTCTTTTTTTGGGGAAAATTTTAATCTGATCCGTGGCTAATACTGTGACGGGGACGTACAGATTTGTTTGTAGAAATACCTAAATATTAAAAGGTTAACAAAACCCGTGCGTAATTTCTTAGATGACGTTTGATTAACTCGAGTCTGCGTACATGATTTAATTAATCATTCTATAAACAATATTTTTGAAACAATAGAATATACATCTCATTCAACCCTTTCTGTTACCTTAAACTCAATTTTAGATGTACGTTTTTTACAATATTTCGCTGAAAAACTTTACACGCAATTTTTCGCTGGGCTAACATCATTATATTTCCATAGTGATGCCCTCGTAGAAATTGTTTTTGATAAAGTAAACTTATGCTTGAGGATTGAATCCCACTAAAGTAAGTTTTTGTCTGAGTTTCCCCACCATGTTCGTCTAATACCTATTCAATTGATAATATGTTCCCTTACCTTATATCCGTTGGCTGGGTGGGTACCCGTGTGCATGAGATGTCCTAGTTACTCTTCACAGCCATGGACAAGACCACAGACATACCAAAAAAGTGAGGGTAGACTTTTGCTACCGCCCTGGCACTTTTTTTCGCTAGATGTCGTTTTCAAATTGCCGCCAAAATGCCATTTACACCATATACTGACGTGTTTTTATAGCACTTGATGGGTGAAATGGCCATTTTTGTAGTGTTTTTCCTATATTTTGTTTATGTCAAATGTATGTAGCGGTAAAATTCACTACTTAATAAATGTATTCCTAATAAGGGCGCTTTTTCACAATGGCCGCCAAATGGGCAATTTAAAACACCTCCTCAATTCTGTCTTCTAGCCAAAAATGGGGTGAAGTGGCCCATTTGTTTCGGTGTTTTGCTATTGGTTGATAACAAATGTTAGGAGCTCTCACATTCACACCACTCTCAATGTACTCCTAATGGAGGGCCGCTTTTCAAAATGGCCGCCGAAGTATTAACACCACTATAATGTGTTGTGCTTTGCATCAAATGGGATAAAATGTGGTCCAGTTTTTCAGTATTTTCCTATATTTGTTTGATGTCCTATTTAAAGAGTGTCCTTCTCTACCTAAATGTTATCGTAATGGAGGGCGGCTTTTTCAAAATGGCTGCCAAATGCATTTAGCACCTCATAATGATGTTTACACTGTAAAAATGGTGGGGGCATTTTTGGCTATTGGTTTGCTCTATATTTGTGGATGTAAAAATTATAGAGCAGTCACATTCACCCTTAAATGTATTCCTAAAGATGTAGGAAAGCTTTTCACAATGCCGCGAATGCAATTTCAACCACATTAATATGATTTTTTCATAGCCCAAAATGGTGCATATGCCCAGTTTTAACAGTGTTCCCTTATTTGTTGATTTTTGTTTTCCTCCATCATTTTTTTATTATTCAGTACTTAACATAATTGCGGTTTCATTTTAATCCTTTTTCTTACAGTAGTTTTATTGATATATGATTTTCTAGTTATGTTTCGTTAATGGTTTGATGATTTATATCCAGTACAAATGCTTGTTATTGGTGATATTGCAATCCAAAACCTGATATAGGGATGTGCGCTTAGCCAGCTGGGCGAACATCGATCAATGCAATTGATTATGACGCCTTTCCTGATGGCAGCATAATAATAATTGGCAATCGGAAAAGCAAAAGGAGGAGAGAAGATTTCACAATTTAGTGGGCCATTGATGGCCCAATGTCTGAAATTTGAGATAAAATTCTGCAGCACACTTGGGATTTCACAGACCAGTGTGTGGATAGTGTGAAAATCTGTGTCAGCCTGCAAAAACAGGTTTGCTATAGTCTTTGATTCTTACATGACAAATCGGGAAGGACTCTAGTGAAACCAATTTTAAAGGGGGATGGCCCGATTAAGGATATGCAGTTTTCATCTTGATAGATTGTTTTGGCCTTAACCCAAAAACCCCACCTGTAAAGTTTCGCGCCGATCTTTCAATGCGTTTTCATGAGAGCAGAAAACGTGATTTCGTAAGCCCCATAGAGTACTGTGGAAAATTAATATTGGTCGAACAAATTGGGTACATTTTCGCTCATTACTGTCCAACCAAACATCCTTTGGCCCTAGGATTTCACAGGTAAATGAGAAAATAGTACTTTTCTTCTGATACAAATGTTACCACTTCCGTAAAATCTGGGGCTTCCTGGGGACGAGGCTATTAGCGATCGGCCATGGACCGTTAAAGTGTCAAGCTCCCCAATTAAATTGATTAACAACAATCAATCGGTATTTACCCATGCCTGTCGAGATATGGGTTAAATAGTCTAGTTTTTTGTAGAGTTTCCCTGTTTGTTTGAGGTAAAGTTTGACTCACCAATAAATAGTCGAGATCGACAGATTCTGGGCATCAAAGTAAAGGGAAAAAATTCCAGACACTTCTCCACGTGTAATCTAGCTATCTGCCAAACAAGCTTTATTACTTTGGAGGTTCCGAGCTTAACTTAGACATAGAAGGGCTGATGTTCATATATTTCTCGTCATGCTATGTATGCAGTCATGCCCGTCACAATTTATCATCGTGCTGTTCAGCTACTGATGCATGTCTTTTTTTTTTTTTTTTTTGGCTATTATCACTATGATTTGCATTTCCATGGATTACATTTGAATGGCACCCAGGATGTAGCAGATCTCGGTGATAAGATAATGAATCCACCTATGACAAGTTTTGATTCATTCGATACAAAAAGGTAGTCATTATGGGAACCCATTATTTTGTGTTTATGAAGCTAACTACAAAATTGGCCTTTGAAGTTGTGCTACTGGTGTGTTGGCTATGCAGATGCTTAGGTGCTTCTTTGAATTATGGTTTTTTTTTAATTAAGTTTGTCAGCTTTGTTTAAAAAAATCGCTGATAATTTGTTGGAATTCAAAACAACACCATCATCAGAGATACTGTTATTGGTCTGTTTAGTGAGTTGACCCCCTTCTATCACTTTACCTCAAACAAATAGGAAAATCTACAGAACTAGACCATTTCAACCCCACATGTCGACAGGAAGGGGTAAATCCCGATTGATTTGTTAACTCCATTTAATTGGTAGCTTGACTTAACGTTGTTTTCGTCAGGAGTCTACCACATTGTCATTGTTAAAAAATCAATGCACTGTAAAAAAAGGGGCCTTTTCACCCATTTATGCTATTAAAACCTCATCATCACAAGGTGGTAAGTCGCATTTGGCGGGACTTTTTAAAAGCTCCTCCAATTGGAATACTTGAGTAAATGGTGAATGTGACTGCTCTATATATTTGACCTCAACAAATATAGCAAAACAATGGCACAACTGGGCCATTTCACCCCAGTTTTTGGTAGTACAGCTTCATTATGAGGTTGTAAATTATATTTGCGGCCATTTTGAAAAGCGTCTTCCATGAAGAATACATTTAAGTAGTGAATGTTGTGACGCTCTATAAATTGCCATCAAACAACCAGAGGAAAACACTGAAAAACGGGACCATTTTACCCCATTTTATGGCCAATTTTGTAAAACAATCATTATAAAGTGTTGTTTAAAATAGATTCGGCGGCCAATTTGAAAAGGGTACCCATTAGGAATACATTTAAGTGGTGAATTGAGCGCTCTATACATTTGAACATTAAATAATATAGCAAAACACTGAAAAAAAATGGGCCATTTAAACCCCATTTTGTGGCTAGCAGAACTTCATTATGAATTTATGAGGTGTTAAATTGCATTTGGCGGCCATTTTGAAAACGCCCTCTGAGAAAAAAGTACCGGGGTAGCAAAGGTCTACCCTCACTTTTTTGGCATGTTTGATGGTCTAGTCCATGGCGGTGAAGAGTAAAATTCGGGCACAATCTCATGCACACGGGGACCTACCCAGCCAACGGAACTCCTATTAACCAATATGGCCCTTTTTAGTTTTGAATTATCTGAAATGAACTATACAATCACTGCCGACGTAAGATAGACTTGCTTACGGGCGGGTAACATAACCGCTGTTATCGCAATATACAGAGTATCCCAAAATAAATGCAATCCCGCAGTTCGGTGCTATAATTTCAAAATTACTGAGAATTATTCAAAAGTTTATAACATATTCCGAATGACGAACTTGTTTCGTACACTGTCCTTTTTTTGTCTGGAAACGGTTCACAGTTTAGTTTGAAAACAAAGGCTATGTAACCCTTGTCAAATTATCCCATTTCAAGTTTGCGATTAGATCGTTCAAGCAGGTTCACCTTGAAAAGTTGAATGTCTTTGAACTATAAAAAAATCTCCTGGTTACTAATCCCAGGCTTTTGTTGCGATATTGAATCCGGAGTGTGGTAACAATGGTTGTTGCGCTGTCACACACAGGTGATATGGGGCATCATCATTACTTTCATACGTTACCTAATAATACGACAAACCAATAGTCAATACCCACCAATAGATGGTTTTAAGCGTATTCTTAAATAGGGTGAAGCACGTTGATAAAATATTTGAAAAAGAAAACCTTGGCCTACTAAACAACACATAAAAAGGTCACCTCAATTAAACTTCTTTTGTTAAAGAATTCGAAGAATTTCTTTGTCAGTCGACATTTAGGAACAATGCACCATTGAGTAGTTTAAACATTACCGTTGTATAGTGCTCAGTAGGCCCTTACAATTTTTTCACTTATGGCTCCACGAGGATACTGTGAAGAATGTGACGAATATCTTAATAAATTTCTGTACACACCGTTTAAAGTTGAATTAAAAAAAGTACAGTAGTTTTTTACTTGGCCCTTTTCTTTTCAAGTTACTTTCTATTGTTAGGCTGCCAAGCGACTTCTTGGATAGTTTAAAATTCGTCGTCCCTATTCACCTAATGGATATGACCCAAACTTTCACCAGCTTCCTAATCAGCGCGAATCGAGTATAGTACCAGGCGATTTTTGTATATGTAGAAAGACATTTTATTTCATTTTCAATGTGAACCTGTTAAACGATCTAATGCAAACTTGGAATGGGTCAGTTGACAGCGGGTTACATAATAACCTTTGTTTGCAAAACTATAGTGAACCGATCAGGACAAACAAATGGGGACAGGAGGTCGCGAAAAAAAAGTTCTTCATTCAGATCTGGGATAAAATTGAATATTCTCATTAATTTATTGAAAATATAGGTTGCATTTATTTTGGGACACTATGTATTTGATCTTAGGCATTATATTGCTGAAAATTTTATACCAGAATGTAAAAAAAAATATATTGTAAAAAATATATTTAGATTTTTTTTCAAAGTTAACGACAGCTAAATACATGATTAAAAGGTTTTTTTTCTTCACCACCTTGGACGCGTCCTGTTATGAATGTTTGTTTAGAGTTCCCGATTCCCTGTACAAAATGTGCTAGCGCCCCTCGCTTTGGTCACGGAAAGCAAATATTCACTTCGTCGGGCCTCGCGCTTGCGCTTGACACGCGCATTTGGCGATCCAGTTGTGCTGGTTGAGTAAGAACCTTTTTAATTCTAACAACATTGCTATGATATTGCATTTTAATTCTTCTCATTTTACAAGCCTTTTATCTTTTCACGATGAATACGCTACTTTTATGCTTGTGTTATATCCTTCGACATACACGCAACATGTAATTGACAGTGAAACCCAGCGGGCATAGTCGTTTAGAGTGACGTAGAAACGACGTTGGCACGTCGAAAACAGGTCGACGGTTTTTATAAATTTACGTCGAAAATGCAAAGTGAATCGGAGTTTTAAGCACGAGTCAACAAAATTTCGATTGCATTTTCGACATAAATCGTGTGTAAATTTCTAAACTCTTGACGTCTTTTTGAAGTTCCAGGCGATTGCCACTGGGAAACATATGGGGGTCATTGTGTTTGCGCATAATTCATGATCAGAATTTCAGAACAAACTAATTAGTACATTTTGTTATCCAAACGTACACGCTACCGTTACAGGTCGTATAAAATACGCGTACTTATGCATGGACCATAGAATAACTTTGTTAGATGGAACAGTAAACAAAATAATATCAGAATTCAAAGCACACGTACAGATTAATATTATTATTATTATTATTCACATCTTTACTCTCAAACAAATTGTGTTTAGTGTTGGCCTTAATAGCAAAAAAAAAAATACATACAGAAAAAAAGGAACCAATAAAGGGAACACAAAACACAACGAAACTAAAAAAAAAAGAAAATTACAAAATCATGACATTAACGGTAAGGTGAGATTGATGATATTTCTGAAAATAGTCCTTGATCATCGTCAACATCTCCATACCAATCCATCACAATCATTATTGCAATGAAGGAAGCATAACACCATGACCACAGTTTAAACGCAGTATTCAAAATCAATTGTTTCATCGATCCTTCGTAAAAACATCGATACCACATTAAATGCAAACAATGAAGGATGGCGATTACAAAACGAATTATAAATTAAAGTATTTCTATCACGATTTAATAACTATAACTACTCTTCACGAAACAGTTATTACACATCTAACATGAATGAAATGGATTCAGATAAAATATTTTATTTTATACATTTATACATTTTCTAACACCTACTTGATCCAGAAGATGAAATCGATTGATTGTAATAGCTTATGTATTTCAATCTATCAACATTTGATTTCTCTTTAAAAGTTTTATTAGTATTGTGGCAAACTCTCAGCATAAATTTTGTGCTAATTTGTAATTGGCATTTAAATTCAAGAGCAAAATGTGTCACATTTCTTTTTCATCGTAATTGACAATTACTCACTGAGTTCACTATATATTAGGGTCATAAATACGGGTCCCGTTCTCGGAGTTTGGGAAAGAAGTTTGAAGATGTTTTCCTGTAGTTCTGGGTGCTAAATCAGAATTTTTAGGTTCAACCTCTAGGGAAATGGGGTTTGAACATTGTCAAATAAGGGGACAATTAGTACAAATCATGTCAATGTGCTTAAATGTACACCCCTGTATTTGTCACATTAATTAGGGTTAAAAGTATACTTTGTCTAAAGCTTCCGACCTTTAGTTGCAACGCTACACAGCCATGGTAAGGTTAAAGATCATTTGTTGAAACTGGTGGACTTGATTTTCAAATTTAACCCTGTACCAATTTTACCCCCTTATTTTACAAGGTTGCTAACTTTCCCCAGAGGTTGGACCCAAAAATTCTGATTCAGTCACCCTTCAAACTATGGAAAACATCTTCAAACTTTTTCCTAAAATTTCCATTTATACCCTACTAAATTAAATACAAAGCAATTGCTCTTTGACATAGATTTTACTGTAAAAAAATGCAATCAGAATATATGCTATGCATGACGACTTTTTTGCTGCAGGAAGTTTTTGATGGGCCACGTAATTTTGTACGTAGGAGATGTTTTAAACTAGGGCATATTTTCACACGTACGGGTATTCGATAATTACAATCATTGAATATAATACTTATATACTTACCTGCATTCAGGCATACACCTTCCTGTTTTAGTTGGTATTGTACATACCGCCGGGTGTGTGTATATATGTGTATGTGCGCGCGTGTGTGTCTGTGTAGAGGTGTTGTATGTGTGTATATTTCAAACATTCAACATAGTGCTCAATACCGGTGTGAAAGCAGATATAGTCCGGTGGGAGCCATAGTCCGGGGGTCCCTAGACGATAACGAAATAAAGCGTGAACCTAATGTTTGCGTTTAAGAGTCAACTGAATCGATTGCCCTATTGTTCACATTGTTCCCGGACTATGAGTACGCCGGTCAATGGTTACTTCTACACCGGTTATGGCAGAGCTTATAATTACAGTCTCCAAGAACATTTTTAGAACTTTTCTTAGTTATGTATAGACACTCAAACAAATCAGTGTTACAAACGTAGCCATTGCAATTTAATATTCTACATTATGATCGTTGTAAACATGAAGTAGTGATAATCAAGTATAGGTAACGGTTAGAGTTTGATGATAGCAAATGAAAACATAGCCTGAAATGAGATTATACTTTTGTCAGCATATTTTGGTCAAATTAGTGAAATATAATTTATAATGATTGTTTGTAATTAGTATATTTACTTTATTTATTATTTCACAAAATATAATCTGTTGTCTTTTTGCTTTATCGTTTGAGTTATTTTGTGTTCTTTATTTATCATATTTGTGACAGTAATATAACACATGAGGCCATCATGTCAAGTTTCGAAATAGCTCTATTATTTAAGTGTAAATATATGACTTTAACATACCCTGGAATTCTAAACATAAAAACCAAATAATATTAACTTTAGATATGATAATTAAGAGAAAGAGCCTCCATGCATGTGTGACCCGCTTCACAATTCTAGTTTTACAGGAATCCAGGAATCAAATTCTTCTTTTAATCGTGACCTTACACTAAAAAAAACAATCAACTTAAGATTAATACCAAAAATAATAATAATAATAATAATAAAATGTTACATGTAGAACTTAGAAAAGGGTATGTGCGATTTTGGCCCGATAATATGGTCATCGACAATATGGTCATGGAGCATATGTTCCTGGAGAATAAACAATCTGGAGAAATATTTTAAGTCAAATATGTTCTGGGAGTATGAACAATGTTCCAGGAACATTTGGCAAATATGCTCCTGGAGCAGTGGAGGAATATATCAAACACTACTCCAGGAGCATATTTGCCGTATGCTCTTGGAGCATGAGCATTCGAATTTGACTAAGATTTTGGTCCAGGACCGAATTATTGGGCCAAAATTGCACTAAAGCATGGAACTCTTGCCTGGTTATTTTTTGTAAATTATATCACTTGTAAACTTAATTGCACGATTTCATCTTCGGTAGCTATCTGCGTATATTTTTTTTGCATAGTAATTGACTTAGACACGCTGTTACGCTAGTTAACTTATATTTTGATTGGTTATTGTTATTGTGTTAAACAATGGTACCATTAGACTGAATTCTTCAAAAATTGTATTCCATTTACTAAAAACAGTAATGATAATAATAATAATCATCCTACAGTGGAACAAAGGAAATATTAATCATTCATTAGCATACAATATTGAATGCTTGTGAGTACAATAGTATACAAATATTGCATGCCCAAGAGTGTGATAGTAAAATATATCATGAGGTCAAATTTTGACTTTTCTATTTCGTGAGGCGAAGCCGAGTGAAATTGAACAGTCAAAATTTGACCAGAATTAGCTATTTTTACTATTGCAAGAATTTAGGCAGTCAATATTTGTTTTATATCATGATTTCACCGTTTTTATTTTCAAGCCATACGATAGTAAAACTATCACATGGTTCAAATCACTACAATCATGATATAATAAAAAAAATATATCATGAGGACAAATTTTGTCCAAGTGATATATTTTTAGTATTGAACGAATATAGGCAGTAAAATATTTGTTTTATATAACGATATCACATAGATTCTCACCACGGTGCAATATTACCGTGCAATATTACCGTGCAATGGTAAAAACTATTGCACGGCTCAAAACGTGCGAGAGTTATATAATTTATAATGAGCTCTTTTTATTTAAATTAATATTCATACCTTTGTTATTCCACCTCATTTGCATAATTAATTATTCATATCTTTTGACGGAATAAACCGCAAATAAAAGATTCCTTAAGGCGAAACCAAAAATCACCTTAAGTCCAACTTTCGTGAATAACAAAAGATAATTCCCCCTTAATCCACTATTAGTGTAATAATAATCGTAATATTAATATTAGTATAGTAAATATTAAATGTTATCAGCTAAAAAAAAAAAAAAAAAAAAAAAAACACATAACATCCGACTTGAGATCTGGAGAAAATTCATACGCAAGTGTTTCAAATTAAATTAAAATACGGTCGATGTTTTCTATTCCCGTATCAAAGCCATTCTTCAATAATAACAAAAAGGATAAGAAAATAATGAAAATACTTTTAACTTTTACATCAACCCACATATGTCAGTCAAAGATGCTTTAACCTCGAAAGCTGCTTTTTAAGACAACCCTAAGCTACTTATTCCTCCGTTTAAAGATTAATCAACAACATGTAATTTGTTTCAGACTAACCTGTACTTCATTGATCGAGTGATGCTTGAAAAATCAACCCACCATTATATCATTTTAAAGTAGACTCGTACATTACTCTAACTGCAAGGGTTTGGGCAAGAACCTTATATCAACTATCTGTAAGTTAATATTAAGAGTAATTTAAAGCTGTGAAAATATACCGAGGAATAAGGGACAATTAGAACAATAATAATGTAATTTAACTCTTAAATTCACTGCTTTAATTTGCACTCTTTTCTTGCCAATATATGGCTTATGTTTTCTTTAAAAATATGTCTTAAAATCTATTAAATCGAATGACTGGACACCAAGTTGTTTTAGTAAATTGCTGAATCAATACGAAAACATATGCTGTTGTGTCCTATTTGTGATATTGTTAAGACAATTAAATAATTCATGAGCTGGGAATTACAAGGTTCTAACTGACATTTTGGGTTTTCCCGAGATAATTTTGAATTTTCGACTTTTTTTTATTTGCTAAGCTTTAAAATGATATATACTGTTTAATTTTCAAAGTGTAAATGTGTTGATCCCACTTCCGGGAATTTTACTTCGTTTATCCCACAATTGGAACAAATCCAAAATATCAGTTAGAACCTAGTAATTCTCATCTCACCGATTGCGACATATGACTCATTTCACACGTTCAATCGAGTCATATTACCTCGCAGTTGTAACACTATCCTCATAGAACAAAGTTAAAGGAGATTATCTCGTTTATAGCGAATGACCCACACATACAGACTCTAAAGATGTATAATATCGCCATGATTAACATTACCTCAAATACATAATTGGCATATGGTGATAGTTTGATGCTAAAATTTATTTGTACCTTATTAATCAGAAATCAAATGTTTTTGTTCAGTTGTGTGTGTGTGGTGTGTTTATAAGCGTGTGTAAGTGTGTGCGCGAGCTAGTTTCTATAAAAGAATCTACTTAAACCCAGCAATGTAGCTGGCGATGGCGACCAAAAAGTCAACAAATTTAGACGTCATCATTGTTTAACACATGAAAGGGAAATCTTGGCGAAACGTTTTGACGACTCATCACGGGCCATATCAAGCGCCTAAATCAGCTTGATGCTGTACATGTAGTGCCCTATGATTTATTTGGGTGGGTTGCTACATTAAATGATGTTGGCCGCCACGTCTCGAGTGTAGAGTCACCCCATTTTACCACCTGTCTCAATCGACAAAAACTCATAAATGGAATGTTGCATGATGAAGGGATGCAATGCTTTCAAAATAAAACGTTTTGTATACAATAACATCACTAACTAATTACCAATATATTATACATCATATAATGTTAGTTCCCAATTTGGCGAGATGTAGAATAATGAAAATCCCAAGAGGAAACAAGCATTATAATAAATTAAGCGTATTACACCATACAAAAATATTAGGTTTAAAAATAAGGGAAACACACTCTAATTTTGATCTGTCCATTTTCGACCAAGACCTTATTAGGGTATCCTTTTTAACTATATGGATTACCGGTGCCAAAGAATGCATCGTAAGATGACTGCCGCTGAAAATTCCAACTCGAAGGTGGACAAAATGCTTTAAACTACGCGGATTTTGTAAAATTGTCTGCATCACATAACGACATATTTGTCGAAAATCTATACTGCGCAGGTCCATAGCATTGTATCTGCATTGTATCGGCGCGTCACATAGTGACGTATTTGTGCGACGTATTTTGCGTGACGGTGAGAATTGGTATTTTGTCCTTTTCACATAGTGACGTATTTGCGCAAACAAGTCACATAACGACGTATTTGCGCGTTGTATTTGTTATTTACATGTTAAATTGCTATTTTGTCGTTTTCACATAGTGACATATTTTATTTAACATCATCTTTTCGCATATCTAAATAAATTAGAAGCCAAAATTAGTAAATATTATTTATACACAATTCTATGGAAAATATGATAAAATTGAAATTTTAATTAAAATATTTGTTTTAATTAACAGTATGGGTCAAATTAAAATCGCAAAATCTTCAAAGCCGTTTTTCTCGAAATGCGTATTTTGCAAATACGTCAGTATGTGACGCGCCCAACGATATAGGACGTTTTCATAGAATTATGAATTAGCACATAGGAGGTTTTGAAAATGGGGCCTATTTGCAAATAGGAGCTTTGATTTCAAAGATCAAATGCACATAGAAGATTTTTCATGCCCTATATATACGGGTCAAAATTAATAAGTCCCCCCTGACAAAGGTTACTATTTTCTGGAAAACGTTAGGCAGTTAACCTGTTACAAGTTTAAAATGTACACTGTTTTTTTTTTTTAATAACAATGTTACAACATTTAATGTGCAAACAATCACACAAAAGTTAACATCCATACAAATTAAGTGCACTTCTGTCAAGAATTTTCTTTTTCAAAAAACTTTAAAAATTACACTTTCGTGCACTGGGAATAGGGGAACATTCTACACTGTGTACTACGGAAATTGACAGTTTTGCTGACATGTGAACATTATAACGTCATTCTGACATAAATCTAGGCATGTTGGTACTCATTTTGGTAGCAAATTGAAAGAAGATGACGATAGCTATCCATGGACACCAAAATCAAGTGTCTGTGGTATTCTTGTGTTGTACTAGACATGCCGGTACTTCTCTCCGTGATTTTCTCTATTGTAAATCCCAATACACGAAAATGTCATTTTTTAATTCGTCATCAAATGTAATAAATGACATCATTTCAGGGAGAAGGTTAACTTTTGTGTAATTTGTTTTGCACATTAAATGATTTGTAACTTGCAGTGTACATTTTACATTTTTGTAACAGTTTAAAGAGCCTAACTTTTCCAGAAAAATGTACCTTTGTCGGGGGGGGGGGACTTATTAATTTTCACCTGTATATTACATAATTGATCGGAAGTACTGTGAATGAGTTCAAATCATACCCATCAATCAATCAATCATGTCAACTAGAAAAGGGAGATTTACCGAATACGTTTTTTTTTCGCGTTCACGTATAAAAATTGCATCTGGGTCTTGTGAGCTGAATTACAAATATTGTCGAGAATTCGTGTCGAAGTCATCACATTGGTGAACTCCTTTTTCTAATAGTGGCAATTTACGGGGCTTCGAGTAGATGTGTTGATGGATTAACTTCACTGCAACTTGTCAATGGCTGTAAATAATAATACAAAAACAAAGCAATTTTAAACAATTGAAATGGTACTTCACTTTTTTTTCTAAAAATCTGTCACAATAAAGTGTTAACTGACAACTACTTTAGAAAAGAAAACAAAATGAATACATTCTGGTTTTATGGAATTCTTTCTAGTAAGCAAGGTGGGTTACATGCAAATATACACAGCAAAAGAGAGAGAGGTGAAGGGAGAGAGATGGAACTGTCGAAGGGGAAAAGAGCAAGGCAAAGTCAGCGAGAGAGATAGAGAAGTAATTGGAAAAAAGAGAAAAAAGTAGAAAGAGAGGATAGAGAGGAGGTGTAGGGAATAAAAGAGGAATACACACGCAAACGTCACCACGATAGTTATAATTTTATATTTTTTGATCTATACTCGATTCGCGTAGATACGTTCGTCCCCCTGGAGTTTTGGACCTATTCCAATAAGTCGGAGAGGGGTCACCTAGCTCTTAACCGGGAAAATGACAGAATTCAAATGCACGTGCCACACCGGATTATCTTGGCGGACACTCCGGTCATTTAACTCACTCACCTGCCACTAAATACAATTTCATTCATGTATGGAAACGCACTATAGTGTATTTCATGCCTTAACATTGCTCACAATAACATGATTAACAGAAGTCCATGCGCCTCATTCAATTTTTCACCTCCGCAAGAATGGTACGGGGTCACATATCAGATGAATCGGGTATAATTTCATTTGCAAAGTTCAAATATCTACCGACATATTTTAATGAGCATATGAGACAATAGTTCTTATTATGCATTATGTCAATGGTGTATTTTTGACAAAGAGCTTTAAATTTGCCGAGACTTAAATTTGTCTTTAAAGAGACATGAGGAGATTTCCAGAAAGAAGCGCCCCCAATTTTTCTCGAACCTAGGTTTTTTACATATTTGGAATGCTTACCAATGTATTAGATCACACCTGAAGTGAATAACCCGAATACGCCGTCTTTATGTAATAAGATGATGATTTAGTAGTTGCTGTCGTGCACGACAGAAAGTCAAAGCATGGCTTTCTATGAGGAACGATTACGATAGCAGGCAAGTTCAAAACAAGGTTTGCGGTTTTCTTTTGCACGTGTTTGTCCAATAAACCTTCCAAATGTTCTCGGTATGTGGTCTACAACCGATCCAGTGAAATTTGAGAGAAATTCATATCCTTAAAAAAATCTCCTCCTGTCACTTTAAGAGCACTATAAATGTATGATAGCCAAGAAACATATACCACACAAAAGGGAAAGAAAGCGATATATAAATTGAAATTCGACTGTAAGTCAAATTAGAAACACCTACAAGAACGCCCACTACAAATTGTACTTTTGAACAATTAGTTTTTATTTGAGCTGAGATATAGTCGATTCAATGATTTCCGTTCCCCTCATTTCACTCATTGTAAAGGTACGTACGCGTGCCCCCACACACTTTCGCACACAGAAACATCCATATTCATACACACATACACACACACACATGCGCGCACACACACACACACACACACACACACAAACAAACATACCCATACACCTATCCGATAATACCCAAATGCACGCACACATATCATTGTATGGTTACAAATAATATAAAACAAAGGTTGGATGAATAAATGTATTTGGATATAGGTACTTAAATCTACATAAATGAATATATATAGATACAACAAAATAGATTATGATATGGTTGATTCCCAGAGTGGGACATTTGACTGATGCGATCACACTGCATATCTGACAAACGATACGATTTAGTTAACACCGTATTACAAATCCAATGGGTAAAATCATCACACCATTATATGAGTTCTGAACAAGATTGTTACTACATTTGAAGTAAAAGGAACGCTCTGACATACTTTGTATTCAACGCAGCATTGAAAGCAATGTCTTGAAATGCAATGCTTTGATTTAGATGTTAATAAGGCGATCACTTGTGGAATACTAACAACGTACCTTGGCAATTTATAGGATCCACGACCTTATTACTGCAATCACACAGAAATTCTTTTTTCTCAATAGTTTGCAGACAATCTAACAGAAAAAACAAACATTACAGGGTTGCAGATCGTGAATTCATACAAGATTGATCTATGCGACTTTAAAGTGGCCCAGTCATAGTTATAAATATAAAATATCTTCATTCAATTTTCTCGCAAATAATATTCTACTAGGCCTCGGAAGAATACCGATATATATTATAAAAAATAATAATTATTAATATATAATAATATTTATATAGCACCGTTTTAGACAAGTACAAAGCGTGTTGCAATTATTATTACAGGTACGCTGCAATCAGGAAACGTCACAAGTATTTCGCTTCAACCTAGGTCGCACCGGCCAAGCGCACAATCCTATCATCACTTGATCTAATATTCCCCCCTAACAGCTTACCCCCGAAATCGCTTGAGTGAACACAAGCGGTAAAGTTCTTTGCCCAATGCACAACCCATTGGCCCCAGCGGGGCCTCGAACCCACACCTTCAGATCATGAGTCCGGCCGTCTTACCACTGGACCACATTGTGCCCTTTCATTTAGCATTTATATGCGCGCCAATGAAGAACACAGCACCTTACAGAAACAATTCAACTTTGAGGCAGCAGCTTAAACAACGCGCCAATTGCAGTATTCACACACAACAACCGAAAACCCATACATTAAACCATACATTTTAGAAGCAAGGCTGAAACCTGGCAACCCGAGAGAACCTGTGAAATGAGCTTGGTCTAGGAACCCATTTACCCGTAACGCCTCGTGACGTACGCGGGGTCAAACTGGGACCACAGTGGTGGAAGCGAGGGAAGAACCGCTACTCTTCCCTCTACCCAAGGTTTTTACACATAAAAATAACATACAAAACAATAAATAAATACAAGAATAAGAGGCTCTAAGACCTTTAAGTCTGCCGTGACTTAATCAACAAAATGTGTTTGTTACATGAATATCATGGTGGATGCCGTGGGAATCAACTTCGGCGTGTGTACTTGTGTTAAACATTATTTCAGTCATCTGCAGAATAAAATGACTCCGGAGATTTTTTTTTATAAACTCTTTCTTTCTTTTTACCCAGGCGATGATTTGGTCTTTATCATTTCAGGTTCAGGTGTATATAAAAGTTTTACGACCATGCAAATATATCAATTTTGAAATATCTTGAACAAACCTTTTAAACAGAAAATATTAATTAATTTTAACCCCGTAATGGATGTTAATTGACGTTTATTCCATAACAAATTGCAGTCGTCTAAGTTCTGGTAACGTTAGACAAAGTTTAAAATATAACCCAGCTAGATTTTTAGACTTGTATGCGTATAGACGATGTAACATCTATTCCCGCAATCAAATTGCATTTTTTTTAAATCCCGTTGCCCCAAGAACACTTGTATTTATTCGGCATTCATGGGCTTATTTTTCGTAGCAAGTTCGTAGTAGACAGCCAGAGTTTTGCCAACTAAGTTTTTGGGTTAGCCTTTATCACGTTTATCGGCCAGCTCATGCACGTCCTGAAAGCAGAAGCACATGTGCTCCCTGCCGGTGTGAAAGTAATCATAATCCGGCAGGTATCATAGTCCGGGCTCCATAGACGACAACCGAATAAAGCGCGAAACTAATGTTGCGTTAAGAGTTAACTGAATCGATTGCCCTATTGTTCACCATTGTTCCCGGACTGTGAGCCCGGAGGACTATATCTCCTGCCACACCGGATTCGGATCGGCGACCTTCTTTGTACTAGGCACAAGTCCACGTGTTATGTAGAAAACGGAATAATAGAGTACGCTATATGTCTCAGGCTGAAATGTTCATCAATCCATAGCGGATTACATCAATCAAATACATTTCATACTGATTTAACTACATTAATTCTCTGGGTGAACAACGATGAGCAAGTGTTTATCTTTCTCGGCAGAGGCCGGCGCACGTAAGTCATATAAAATGTCAGATCAGACTGGCGATCTTCGTCCTTCTTCTTCTATGGCAAACCAAAATGATCATAACATATTGGTCACAACGCGTTGCTTTCTTAGTAAAGCGTTGCTTTCGGAAAACAACGCGTTGCTAATGTTAAGCTAACCAATCAGAAACGTGAAAAATGCACCGCGGTTTTTTTATTTTTTCCTTAGATTAGCCACTGTTTGAAATTCTCATTTATTATGACAAAATCATTATAAAACAAACAAAAATATCAACAGCGGCACATTTTTGACAATTTATTTGAATTATATTTACTACATCCTGTATAAATTTTACAATTTATGGGCAAATACGATTTTTCTTCAAAATCTAGATTTATGCAGTCCTCTGTGGAGAATATTCATGTAGCGGACGCTATAACAAAGAAACAATGACCTTTTTGCCTATATGGCAAGATTCCCGCAATGGATTTTTCTGATTTTTACAGGGGTTATAGCTCTTATAACTAAATATATCAGTTGTCGAAAGTGTGTTGCTACTGTTTAAAATTGTCCTATAAACAATCGAAAATTGTTTTCAATAATAAATCTCAACATAAGTACGACGTTTTGTGCATCACATTAAAGAAAAAAAAAACAGGCTTTCGAAAACGTTTTGTTTGATCTCATTTTTCTGTTTCAATCGGGGGAAAATTCCAGTTTACTGCTGAAAACAAAAATCGACTTTGCGTCACTTTCTGGACTCAGCATGGCTTGAAAAAGTAGGGAATTTGGGAAGCTCCTTCCCAGGAAAGTTGGCCATTTGGAGGGAAACTTGGCCATTTGGAGGGAAATTTATACATAAGATATAGTGGGAAATCTGTGAGAAATGCGACTATCTACCCGGGAAATTAACATTTTTTCAAGCCCTGCTGGACTGGTTGAGTGAAAACGGTGAAAGAATTAGTTAAACATAAATTATTCACATTGAACAGATTTGAAATTCTTCAGAAAGGGATTAACTTTATAAAGAAATTCTAAAAGATGCGGAAACAGTTACAAATGGTGGAAATTAGCTTCTCTAAGTTCTGGCTCTAAGATAAAGTGTATAACATTATTTTGACACACTGTTACTTGTTAGAAGAGAAACATTACCGTACACTAACCTCCATTTACTTTGGAAGAGAAAGTTTTTATGCTCTTGAAATATCATGAAACGCAAAGTCGCATCGTCACTTTGATACTTAGCTTAGAAATTAGTTAATTAGTTAACAATTAGTTAATGCATACAAATAGTGCAATATTTTCAAACCACTTCTTTGGATTTGGAGTGTTATTTTGGTTGCAATTATATTCCTTTTGGCTAAACAGATATTAATTTTGTAATAAATTCAAATTTCCATTTCATTGAAACATGCAATGAATATTTGTATTTGTTATTATTTATGAAAAGAAAATATTATCGTTGAACTTGTTGACAATTAAAGCATATGCCGAGAAAACAAGATTTCCTTTAATCTGTGTTTTGTTTCTTTTGCGAAGATGCAATCTTTGTGAGCTTCAAGACACCATGGCACAGTAATCAAGACAACTATGCCCATGAATAAAAGTGTCACAAATTCGATTTTGGTGTATCGCACTAAATTGATTATCTTTGAACTGACAAAAGTAAAAATGAAACAAACACTTTTGGAAAGCCCAATTTTTGTTCTTTAATATTACCTAGTAACAATGACTTATTTTGAAGTGCCATATCTAACCTTTTTTTATTGTACCATAAAATAAAAGAGACAATTAGCATGGGGGTCGAACAGATGCGTATAAAAGCAATACGTGTGTCACTTTATACTTTGAACATTTCGACCCGACTGCTGGAACCGGTGTGAAAGGAGATATGGTCCGGCAGGAACCACAGTCCGGGCTTCATAGACGACAACGGAATAAAGCGTGAAACTAATGTTACGTGAAGAGTCAACTGAATCGATTGCCCTATTGTTCGCCATTGTTCCCGGACTGTGAGACCGGCGGACCATATCTCCTGCCACACCGGTGTGAAAGCAGATATAGTCCGGCGGGAGCCACAGTCCGGGGCTCCATAGACGATAACGGAATAAAACGTGAAACTAATGTTGCGTGAAGAGTCAACTGAATCGATCGCCCTATTGTTCACCATTGTTCCCGGACTATGAGTACGCCGGACAATAATTACTTCTACACCGGTGTGGCAGGAGATATAGTCCGGACTATGATACCTGCCGGACTATGATTACTTTCACACCGGTAATGGTGTTGCTTCGGCAGTATATTGAACATAAAAAAAGCTGTAGGCTTTATGTGTTCTTTTTTTTTGGGGGGGTGTCATTATTATGTATGTTACGAATTTTCACCCAGGCGAAAAAGAATAACTTTGGGGTTTGGGTTAAAATTTCAAAAAAATCAAATTAGCTTTTATTGGTATTTTAGATTAAAACAGTTATTTTATCACAAAATACATTTATTTCATAGCAGTTTGATCGATGTTTTTTATGTAATGCTCTGTTTAAAAGCGCTTTATCCATCTAAAATCCCCATAATTAAAGGTGCGTGTTCCGATCGTCTTTGGGACCCCCATGATTTACCCGGAAGTAGTATCAATTTTGATATCAGATGAAAGGCCGTATTTTTCTCATTGTCGTCCTGAAATTTGAGCCCTCAAATCCAATTCATTCCCAAGATATAAAAAAACGCCGTTTTAGTGGTTAACCATCAATATTAGCACAGTATTCAATAGGGCTTTGCAACATGCATTATTGCTTTTACCATCAAAACCGCAAGTTCGTTTCCCACGGTACTTGATGGGGTGTATGTGCAAGTGCCAGGCTCTCATATCAAGTAGAAGACACAATGCACATAAATCGGAACAAGCACCTTTAAATTAACTTAACAAATTTAAAGTTACCAACTTTGGTTGCAAAAATTATGCCGATTCTTTTTTTAAAGTACAGTTACAGAAAATTTTGCTCGATATTTATTTCTTTGAAAGCAGACGAAAGAATAATTTATTATTTATAAAAAATATAAACTAGTATCACATGATAAATTACCAAATATCAATGTAATTACAACAAAATTATATTTAAAACTCAAAAACAAATAGTTGAAGAGTTTGTTCAATTGAGAGCGGGACTAATGACAAGCGCTATCTCAAAAAATATTTAATAACTGTTTAATTTGAGATTAAATACAGTTGGAAATGTCATTGTCCTTCAATCAATAAATTTTTGAAAACACCAAGGAACATCGTATTTGGATAATGTCAGAAGAAGACGTCTAAGTCAACAAATCAAATGACTATAGGTAAAATCTCAGCAGGGCATCCTTCGTATGGTGTTAATAATTGATGTCATAAACCATATTTGGTGTTTGTTAAACGATTCTACTGAGTACCAAATAACAATGGGAATTAGTCGGACTGCAAAACAAAGGCAACGTGATTTTTACATGCTTGGCGATGTGATGATGTGGAATTGGTTGTACACTTGTCGCTGTCAAATGGGAGTGGGTCCATGTGACGCCCTTCAGAAAGCAACCTTTTCAGGAAACACAAAGTTCTTATATAAACTACTCAAAATAAAAGAAAAGATGGTACTATATTGCATCGTCTTGAAATTAGGGAAATGGAACAAATAGTATGGTGTAATTTCGTGCGATGCCAATTACAACGTTCTGTCATTTTAGGGTTTTGTGAGATAATAATATTTTTTTTTAAATTTACATTTACAAAGTATATCTATTTTTTAGGTTTTCAAATGTAATATTGTTAAAAGTCCCTCTTCGTGTAAAATAGTTTTGTTTTATATTATTTTTATGAACTTTAGAAGGCCATTTCTCAAAATGATGAAAATGTCATTCATCACCTTGTAATTTTCAGCTCACGATTTAGTGCTTCTTCCAAAAACTTACCTTACAAATCATGTGTGTGTATTAATTAAAAAAAAAAAACACTTCACATATATGTATCACAAACATTGCCATTTTTGCAATATTTTTTTTTCATAGGGCTGAATATATACGGCTCAATTTTGTATGAGCTTGTAAAAAGAAGACAAAAAGTCAATCTCGAACAAATATACTATTTTAGCACATGCAAGGTCATTTATAAACTCGCTTAAGAGTGCATAGAGAGTAGAACACAATAACAATATAACTTGACAATGAGTTAGTAAACCGTGTACGATTTCAATAAATTGGTGTGAAAAATAAGCATTCGACGTTATCGGTGTTGCAACGAGAGATTTCACATATCAGGTGTCCCTAAAAAGTACTGATTTTGCCCCGATGTAAAGCTTTCCATTAAAGATATCCCCATCCAAAAGGATTAAGCTGAAAAATTCTTCTTTGGTACAAAATTGTGAAATTTCTAATTTCGTATTGGAGCAAACGAAATTCAGCCTATGTTTTATATTGAAGTATAAGCAAATCAAATTCACCTTTTTTTCTCTCTTTGAAGACATTTCTGTAGCGAAAGACAAGGTAATTAGTCTATCGAGTGTCTAATCTATATGAAATTACTATTATGACACAGTATTTGGGTGCCTCAAAATCTCTCGTTGCACCTTTAATTTAACTTTATCATTTGCCTATATTGGAAAAAATTATAATGAAATAACATTTGTCTTTTTCAGATTGAACAATGCTGGTCCATAATCGACTTCGAAGTACTGATTTATAAGTATTACTCTTTAGTTCTTATAACGCGCAAGGAAGGAAACGTTTATCTCCCAACTCTTAACCATATAAAGTTTAAGTGTTTCTGAATTGATCTGTTAAAACTACATCACTGGAAACGCAAAATACATTGTTGAAAATGATTTGTAATTTAAATCAAGGAGCCTGTAAGCCATTAAATTGTAAAATCGTAAATGTTAATGAAACGGTAATACACACACACCAAAAAAATATACTTACAAAATTCGGTTTCTTCGTCTTCTTTTTTCCCACGAGGTCCTTGTTTCTTTCCTCTAGGACCCTGTCGCTTTCCACGTGGACCGGGGCCGTCTCTCCTCCTGACACGTGAGTTAACATCGGTACCAAAACGCTTTCCACGCGGTCCTGGACCGCTTCCCCATCGTTTATTCAAGTCATCCAGTTGATTGTTCATCAAACTTTGCCTGCTTTGGGTGACATGAAAATCATCTTCCCACAAATCTGGATTTACCGATGCTGATGGGTCGTCCACTGGACCTCCAAAGTCAAATGGCACGTTCCCTAAATTAGCGAGAACCTGAAGTAAAACGTTTTTATTCCTGGTCGATTGATCAACTGGAATATAGTTTCGAATGAGATCATTCAGTGCTTTTTGTCTGTTTTCGGATGATCTTATATTGTGTAAAAGTCTGTCAAACAGGTACTTGTTTTCACTGTCTGTCAAGGCATTTTCATCTGCTCCAACTGTTGGCCAAAAACTTACAACAGATAGTAGTAAAAGAACAGCGCTAATGCAACTGTTACCAAACATCGCAAACCAGTACTGTCACCTTCTCGTCTCACCTTATATCTGAAACAAAATCAAATTTGTACACTCGTTTTTATTGTATATGTTTAATTCATCAAATCAGTTTCATTGCTTAAATACGCCCAACCTAAATAAGCTGGTAAAAGCGTTTGTTCTTGGAGCGGCTTATTCGCGCCAAAATTAATATTCAAGATCATATCACCATTGCATTCTAATTGATAAGGAGTGAGCAGTTCAACAATGTGCGTAAAAAGTAGATCGGAGATAAGTTATTTAAATGCTTGTTTAGATAATTTGTATTGTTCAGTGTCTGCATTGCACCATACAATGTTTGACTTAATAAACAAGTAGATTTCTTACGGTCTTGATTGTTTCTGTCTCACATTTACGACTTCTTCAAAGTCGTACTTCTCCGAACTAAACTCGACACAGCGCAGGTTACCATGTTTCTTCTAAAGCCCCTTTTATTACAACAAGCTTTCAAGTCAAAACACAAAATGACACTTGTTGAAAGTAGCCCAAGTAATAACCCACGTTATTATTGCCTTGAATCCTGAATTGTACTACGAAGTTTTGATTCAAAGTCTTTAATACGAATTGAACATATCATATCCTTATGCAGGTAAGACCTCAACTAAAACAGATTGCCAGTGTCGTATTGGTCAATCAAACAGAATGAATAGTAACTTCAAATGTGTTAACAAAAGTATAGAGCAGACAGAGATTTTAAATAAGAACTTACGTACCTGGGCCGAGCACTGGCGTCCCGATGTGCGCACTCTTCTCTTCAGAACTCTTAAAGAAATTCAAGCGCTTGGAGTTGACTTTTAAACAATACCCGGTCAATTAATAGTGCAAATAATTCTTCTCACCTACGCGTATTACCATCTATTGTCCAGGGAGGGGGTAAAAAACGTGATGTCACCGCAAATCTCACTTCTTTTATTAATCCTCTCAGAAAATACACGCAACATAAATATTTTAGAGAACAAGATGCAATGGATAATAAAAAAGTGCGCAATGATATTATCAGATTAAGCGAAACAATGCTCTAGACGCCCAAGACAATTTGTTGTGATCGTAAATATGTAAATATTTTATACAGAAATCATGCCAGGCGACTGCATTTCCGACAGTGAAAGCGTCTTTGTATACTTATTGCGTCTTTTGACCTATTAATAGGAAAGAGTAAATAAAGATTACACCTAATTTTGAAAATTGTAAATCAGATTTCTATTATTTTATTATTTGATTATCTCCCACGGGTGTTGACGTACAGAACGATAAAAATGACCCTTACCAGGGTACCAAAGGAGTGAAACAAATGATCAAGAGGTCAGTAGGATTAGGATAATATAGACATGTAAGATAAAAAGACAGAGGAAGTGATCGAAAGAAAAGAATATCCTTGCATAATTTAAATTGACATAGGCCTTTTAAGATATAAAAATGAAATAAAAACTGAACTTTTCTTAAAGTTGATGAGTTCTCCGAATTTTCTTGTGAATTTACAAGCTTGTTTGCATAGCCTCTACTGGTATAAATTTATAATTAAGCCTTGAATTTGTAAACAAATTCTGGTTAAATAATACTGGTGCTTGACAAATACAGACTGTCCCAATAAAAAAATAAATCAAACTAACAAATTATGAAAAAATATAAAAGTGTGCATGTTGGCCAGATATTTAGACTTTATTTGTTAGACAAGTTCATAACCTAATTTTCGCTTTTATTCCATCCAATTTGATGGACCTAAGTGGAGATATTGACGTTGAACACCAAGGATAAAATACCACTTGGGCCAGTTTTCCACCATGAAGGTTCAAGACAAGATACTCAGGTATAAGGCGTTTAGCATCATTGTGGGCTTAATACCTTTTCAAAAACAAAATAATATTGTCAGATCAGAGTGAATGTATTACATGCATTGAACTAATCAATATATTTTTTTCAGGAAAGCACCAGAAATTATTATGTTGTGGTGAAATATGAGACTCATTTTTCAGGTGACAATAATCATGACATTCTTGAAATTTGGGAATTTGAACTGCTGAAACTAATGTAACAGTCTACAAGTCTGTGGAGGGACAAATGTTGTGGACAACGCTCTAATGTGGAGGTACCAGTTACCCTTCCCCTATTCCCCACTGCCTCCAAGATTTCAAGGCAGAATATGATGAAATAAAGCATGTTCACAAAGAGCAATAAAGGAAAGGATGTTTTGTTCAAAGGTCTCAGTTTTACTTTCAACAAGGGTATTTTTTATGTTTCTACCTTCTTCTGCTGAACCTGGAGTCAAGCTGAGCACACACTGTTTGGAATTGAATTTCTAAATGCCTACATGTTTTTTAATTAGCAATTGCGGACATTATAAAGTTATAATTATGTTATATCACAAGAAGCGCACTTTATACCTACTTTTTATTTTAATTTCAATAAAGAATATCTTGAAGATGATTTTTAAAATGGCACTTTGTTTATATCAGGATAGCCGAACTGGCCCAACAGGTTTTTCATCTGTCTCAGATCATTAGCGCCATAACTATCTGAACCAGACCCCCCCAAATTAACAACCAACTACAAATCTCATGAAAGCTTGGACACTCCTAAAAAGAATCAGTAAAACCTCCAGTTGAGATGAACGTAAATTTTTGGGCCAAAAAATTAATCTTTGATTTGTATAGTTTTTTTTTTTGGATACAGTCTGTAGTGGTGGCCGTGACTATTGACATTAAGCACGTCTATGCTGAAACTACATTATTTGAAGTCATTGTGCATTTTATACCGACCGGCTCCGAGTTTTAGCTGATCTTATTATTTCGGCATGTGCTGGTCTTTGTATCAAGTACAGATTTCTGTGACATCTAATTATTAAAATTCAAGATTATACCAGCTGGGGCTATAGTTGTTCTTTTATGCAAACCGGCTATACGCTAAATCATTTTGGACTCAAGAGTAATTATTTGATTATATATAGGATAATTTAGATAACTTTGTATGCATAGTTGAAAGCCAACATTTTGGGTGGACAGGTCAAATAATGGAAGAACTTGCCATTATGACGAAGTCTATGTGGGCTGAGAGCATTTTTGTCATAACTTTGGCAATATTGGTCCTGTCACAGATGTACGGTACCAAAAGAATTGGAACACCTGTGTTTCTTGTCGGCTTGCCTTAATTGCCCACTTTTTTTATTCATCTATGACCTATTAAGCATATACTTGTTCTTACTAACGCCCTATTTAAAAGGTAATATTTTAATTATATCATTGATTATGTCATTGATGGCTTTATATATTCCAAAAGACAAGCCATATTAAAAAACACATCCTAATTACTTCCTTTCGTGTTATATTAATCCAAAGCTAACCGCGACACTTCACAACCTTTTTTTGACACATTCCACTGTTTGAGAGAGGAGGCATTTTGTATCCACAGAATCATAACAGCTCAAGAGGCCAAATGAATATGTGTTACGTTTACCGTGTGGACCTATTCATGCGAGTAGACGCTTAAAAAGTTGATGCAGGTATTTTGTTGGTCTTTTTTTTTCAATTCCTGTTTCTCAGATGTCTCTTTTTAACCAATACGAGTCTCCGCATTTGTCCAGTCAGACGCTGTAATTTGTTCCACTGCTTCACCAAATGCTTTCTTAATCGCTAAAATGTAACCCTTCCATGTGAACGCCATATAAGCTCTCCATGGTTCATGTTACAGGGTAAGGGAGGCAAAATACAATTTCAGGGTAGCATTCCAGGCTTCCCACGCTGATTCTCCCCTTACGGAGAAGGCTGATGTAGTGTCAAGCCAGTGAAACTGTGAATACAGGAAGGGCAGAGATCTGTTTTTACCAGAGCCTTGAAGATGTTATTAAACATGGTAGTATGAAAATGTTTGCTGGTACCAAAAGCAACCCTGCTGCTGGATTCAAGTTGATTAGATGGTGCAATTTACCAAATGATGTATCACCAAAACATCAGTATCCTCAGTGCGTACTTGGCATGTAGTAGAAACATTTTCTAAAGCATCCTGTAGATAAAATTAGTAATCGTGTATCGGCTTCCTCGTGATCGCCCTCCGACATTTGGTGGTTGATACCTGTGTCGATTACAGAAGTGCCAGAGGGACTGAGATCTCTTTCCCATGGCAATCCAATGTTCGTTCGTTCGTTGGCAAGTCCAAAATCAACATGTGGAAAGATTCCAATTTTTGAAAACCTTGTTAGAGAGGAATGCAAAGAGTTCTGGCGTGTTAGTGGAGTCACACAGAAAGTCTTTTCCAGTTTCCTGGTATCTTTGCGAAATCACTTCCGGCGATGCCTCGCCTCGCTTTTCACGTGTGGACTCCTTTATACTGTTAGGTGTAAGTATCCCATACAACATACACTCTGTCAGAATTCTCTATTGCCTTAAGATGTGAGGCACAAATACATTTTCAGCATATTAGCTGTGGAAGAAGATTTACTACGGCGGCGCCATCCAGACTTTACATCAAATGGATATGGAGGCTCTTTTCTGGTCCTTCTGCTCCAACTTCTTAAGAAGATCAGATTTACAGAAAGGGTATCTTGCCGCCATCAGATAATGATGGCGGGTACGGGTGATTCTTGTGTTCGAAGAATGCGATCATATCACCCTCTCTATGTTGCATCACGTATTAGAGTCGGGAGAAAAATGCAACAATCATCCTGAGCATTCAATCTTCGTTCCTGCTTTGGGGCATTCTTCAAGGGACATTTGAAGAGGGGAGACAGTTTTTCCTTATTGGTTCATGAATAGACTGTGTACGGTCTCCCATAACAGTCTTGCAGTAATCATTGTATTGCTCCTTTGCCAAAGATTCAATTGATCGAACTATTCTGACTACGCTCATCCATAACATTGCGGGTGTCCAAGGCAAGGATTTCGGGAGTGATCATCTAAATGGATTCCCCAGATCAAACGTGATTCGGAGTCAAGCTAATACTTTGTTGTTTGGCAAGTTTTCTGTGTAGCGAAACTTCTTCCTGATGTCACATCATCTCTCCAGCCGAACATGTATGTCGCTTCGAACTCTTTTAAAAAGTTATCGTGCTTGCTCGCCGGACCTGCTACCATCCATTTTCCTAAAAGCAGATGGATTTTGAGTTTAGTCCAATTGCACCATCATCACGCCTTGACTGAACTTATTTTTGTTCGTTGATGCCTGTGTATAGGCATTGTGGAACCTATTCAGTGTCTTCTGAACAGTCCGGTTGCCCATGCTCTTCAAACTCACAACGATAATGGGAAGGCTCTTCAGTCACGACGTGTATTGGTAAACATCGGGCATAGTTCTGGTGATCGATAGCAAAAAAACATGGAACATAGCCTTGAGTGCTTCCCATATAAGGAAAGTTTTTGTTCCGATGAGCTCTGACAAAAATGAGGCCCAGACCTCCATTTTGAGGATGGTGGTCCCAATACTGAACTGTGTGACGCTTGGTAACTGTCTTTTGTCTCCATGAATCCTCACACAAGGACCTTCTGTCTGCATGAATGCATCCTTCTGTAGCTTAGATACATCCAGTACCCTGAATTAATGGCCTTGTCTGGTTCTGGTAGTTCCACGCCACATTGTCACCTTTGTCTAGGTTCCATTTTTCTAGTATACGAATACCCATTCGGTCCACCCCTGCTTCTCTCTGATCTTGTAAGATGACTCTCTACATCTCAATGTATGTGGAGCCTCTGGACAGATACACTGGTTTTGGAGAAGGTAACAGCTTGCACAGCTGTATACTGGTCCGGTATGTGTGTTCCTCTGCATACTATATGAAGGGAGGCTGAGTGCATTCTGATTGCATCCCATATGAGCCTTGTCGAGGCTGAACACACTGATGTAGTGCCATGTGAAAGAATCTGTGGCGGTTGTACTTGAGATTGTGGTCTATTTGTCTAGGACAACCAACAGAAACAGTCCCCTGACGTAACTGTAGATAGGACAAACAACACCTTTTCCTCAAAATCATTGCAGACAGTAGTAGCAAGCTGGGGTTCAACCTGCAGAACCGAGCATAGCTTACACTGAGACCGAAGTCATAAAACTGGGTGATCAACCTCTTTGATCTTGTGTGTGTATGAATTTATTTCCTATATACAAGGCAGTACTAGTGGTGGCTCATCATTGTCTGTGGAATGAACTAGACGTTGCTGCAGCTGATGATCTTTTCTTCAAGTTGAAAAGGATAGTTGGAAATAGTGAGACATTCCTGCGAATTAGTACTTGTTGGTCTTTAATTGGCTTCCGATTAACATCTTGATACAGAGAGCTAAGTGACAGGCATTTGACTCCTGTGACACCTAGAGGAAAGGACCATTGAAGTGGAAGCCATTGAAATGAAGAAGTCCTTGCAGATAATTCTGGCTGCTTTAGCAAGGATAAGTGGGCATCACCTCTAATCACATGTAAAATTCCCCCTTAATTAGATCCTGCCTTCCCTGTTCACCGCTGTTTGAAGTCTCATTGGATTACGACAAAGACAATAATAACCACAAAATTTCAACGGCGACACACTTTGACAACTGATTTGGAGCATTTATACCAGTATCTACATCCGTGTAAATTCTGTTGAAATTTCATTGCCGGGCAAATATAATTTTTTCATAAAATCTTACTTTTGCACATCTTTCTAGGGGGAAATGGCACATAGAGGGGCTGTAACAAAAACAACAGATTATACCTTTGTAGGCCTATATGGCAAGATTCCCGCAATGGTATTTTTCTGATTTTGCCGTTGTCATAGCTCTTTCATGTCCCTACCGTATCAGTTGTCACAATTGTGTACCTCTTAGTTTAAAATTGCTCTAAAAATAAAGAGACATTTGCAGTGGTCCAACAGCTGTGTGTTGGAAAGCAAGTACATTGGTTTTTCCCCATCCAGTCTTTTCTTAATTGAGCCTGCGGGAATGTTCCAATACTTGTTTTTGAAACGGACCCTGTTGATCTTTTTTTGGATACCGAGAATCTTCAATGCCTTCTCTCAGATGATCCCGTGACTCACAGTATTTGTATGACCTCAGACACTTTGCGCTATTAACCTAACTAGCAACATAGGTCCGGTCATGACTCTTACAATGACTCTTTCAACCCATACTAAGCCATTTAATGAATTTTGGCGGCCATTTTGAAAGCGCCCTCTATCAATGAGCCTTTGACATCACAGATACTTGTATGAACTCAGACAACTATTATCACTATTAACTCTAGCATATTAGCTTGCTAAGGACTATTAAAATTAAAATTAAAAAAAAAAAAAAAAAAAAAAAAAAAAACTTTTGGCGGCCATTTTTGAAAGCGCCCTCCTATCAGTTGATCCTTGTGACTCACAGATATTGTATGACCTCAACGACTATTATCATTATTATCTACTAGCAGATTAGCTTGCTAAGGACTCTTAAAAATGAACTCTCCACCCATATTAAGTCCATTTTACATTATTGAGGCGGCCATTTTGAAAAACGCCCCTCTATCTCCCTACGAGTGCCCCCCCCCCCCCCCCCCACAACCCCCCCCCGATAGTCGCTCCCTTCCATTTTATAGTAGGGGCCTAAGGAAGTTCCACAAAACTTTGACCTTTGTCCGACCTGTCCGCAATTCATGAAAAAATTGTTTGTTAACGAACCTGACTATGAGCACTCCACACCATGAACTCCTGCACTGCCGTAGTGCCCTGACTTAAATATTCTAGTGTCAAGGTTATGAGGTTACCTCATGGACTATTAGGGCATTGTGAAAACAGACCAACCCTCTGGGTCCTCCTTGGTGGGTGCTTTTCTGTTCTGGTAGGAACGACAAGATTACCAAGGTCCTCTCACTTGTACCATTCAGCTCATTCACTCATAAGCATGAACCACTGCCAATTTCTACTAAAGCTAGACAGATGGAGTTTGTCAAATTCATTATTGAACAAAATGCTTTCGCTTTGGCAAGTTGTTAATCTGTGTTACAGACCCTTATTAATACTCCATGGAAAGATAAGCTGTCGGGTGCTTTCAGCTATAGGGACTAAAAGGGTTAACATGGTTTACAAATCTCAAGTTTGCCCACCCCCATGGACCTAAGTAAAACTGAGTCATTGACAAAGACCTATTAGTTGAAGAATGCAGACACAACAACGCCAAGAAAATCTTTTCTCAGAGCACCTCGGACTATAATACGTGTATCAAAAATCATGGGCTATGGTACTGTAAGCCAGCCCAGCAGGCAATGCAGACAATGAATCAAAACTCAATCTAGTGGTAACATCTCGCGTACTTTTTTCTCTGCATTTTTCTGCCTTCTGCATTCTTCAAATTACAGAGACCGTTCTTGCATTGCTGATTTTTTTTCTTATTTTTGCATTGGATGTCTGAGATGTAACTAACCATTATGATAATGGTTTACTTGGGTATGTTTTAGAAATAACTTTTTCATCCAATGCCTTGAAATGTCCAGTGTTCATCTCGTTTATAATTATCCCTGATGCGTTTTTGGCGACACAACTGATTTTGGCCCCGTTTACAAATCCATCAACACTTCCAGCATGGAGAATGACAAGCCCTTTTTTCGTTCTCCACATCACACGGTTTGAAAAGACACCAAGCACTGTGTATTAAAGTAACAGTAGAATTCCCTGATATAAGAGACACACAAATAGAAGCATTCAAATCCAACCAATAGACATCAACGTTTTTTTTTAAATTCTCAATTAATGTGAGAGTTTTCTCCAATCAACTCCTCGTACTTTTTTAATATTGTCATATCGCATTTTTTGCTTTGTATGCTTTTGTTTGGTTTTGGGTGCGTCGCAGAAGGAATCTTGCTCTCTACATTTTGTATTTTTTGCGTCCTCGTTAGCTGGTGGATATCCTCTGGTCCCTACATTTTGTTCGCAACGTATTTTTGTTTGGGGGAGAAAGATTTAATGGATTTCATTCATTTATCTGGTGCTTTGAAATATATTGTAAGTTTGCCTTAATTTATATTGTTATATATAATCGGAGCTCTGTAATTGTGTATCTCCAGCTCCTGTTTTTACCTTGTAGTTTTATAAATTATGGTTTCTGTACAGCGCGTAGAACTGTGTTTTAGCGCTTTATAGACCCAATTCACAAAGTAGGAACCTGTTATAACTAACAGTTAGAAAAGAGGAAGCCACGAGAAAGCGAACTGAAGCGACGAACAGAAGAATGAAGGCCATCATTGAGAGTATAAAGGAAGAGCTAAACCACCTTTAAGGACGAGAGAGTGGTAAAGCAGTAAGCCGACCGAAGCAGTGCAAGACCATATACTTAGACCGGGCAGTATCGTCGAACTACAATACTAGGGAAAAGTTTGGGAAAAGGTGCGGCGGCAGGAAGAAAAAGAAGAACGATAACCAAGGCCGCGGAGGACATCCTCTGTTTGGTATTGGAGGAGAGTGCCGGAGACACGACGAGGAGGGCGGCAAGTCGTTGGTCAAGGTGCGTGGTTATGGTAACAGGCAGGGGGAAGAGAGTGATCCTAAAGCCGAGGTCAAAAGGAGAGGCAAATGACGTGTCCGATAAAACCAAGAAGGGGTCTATCGGTTGAAAACAGAGACCTCGATAAGGCTGGGGCGTGGTTGCGATGCGATTTGAAGCTAGGTAAAAAAACTCCGCGAAATAAAGACAAGTCCCTTGCCATCCAATAAGGAGAAACACGGAAACGATTGATGAGAAGGATAAGTATAAAGAGGGAACGGATTGAGTAAAGCCGAACTAAGCAACGGGGCAGGCCGGATTAATAAAAGAAGACGTGCAACGGGAGAATAAAACCGCAAAAGTGGTCAGTCGGTGAGATCGAGTTGGCGGACGGGAAAGAGACGGGCCGTTGCCGAAAGCAGGCGAGGCTAGGGGATCGGCAACTGTGGAGGGGGGTGGTGGGCGTTACGATGAGCAGGGGGTACACGACAAATTACCAATTGAGAAGCGGGCGAATCCAAGCGAAGCAGTGGATGCTATTCCGCAGTACGCTGTTATAACTGACGTCAATGTAACACTGCCATACAGTAGGTACCAGTGGGACCGGTTACTGTTCTATTTCCAAAACCCTGCACTGTTTATGTTTCTCTTTACTTTTCTCTTTATTGAATACAATTTGTTTTAAAAGGCCATGGTTGGATTCGAACCTGTGATACCTGCATATAAATCGATGCTCTTATCCCCTACCCTAGCAAGGGAGGAGGTGGGAGTCGATTGATTTTAATCCTACATATAAGCTTTACGGAATAAAGCGATAATATATTGTGATATGATAGCACTGTACGCAGTGTAATACATTTTAAGTCATTTATAAACAGGTACCTGCTGAATAGCAATAGCATTTACCAGTTATAACGGTTCCTGTTTATGGTGAATTGGGTGCTTTATAAATGTAGTTAAGTGAAAACTTGCCAGGTTCTTTACAAAGTGCATCTTACGAAGAAAATATTCCAGACATTTTGGAGTCAATGCTTTAATCATTCTCATCCACAGAAATGGAGCATCACTGACTTTGTAACTACAGAGCCATCAAACATACAGGGTGGTCTCAGAGAGAACGTTACCCCCCAGAATGCACTTTTTGCTTACTTAACGAATTAATTATCCTTGTTTAGCTTTATATTAAGAGCATATGTACTTTTTCGAACATATGATGAAAACGAGAAAAAAAGGGGGTCATAAAATAACCAAACATGCCTATTTCCATATTGATGCAAACCTATTTTGTGTCCCACGGCTTCTTCTTCTTAGCTTATCCACAAGTCATTGGTAATGGCTCGTGGTGGTGGTTAGATTACGCAATTGAGTGTGCTGATCCGGGGCCGCGTGTATCCATGATACGGACGCCCTAACATGGTCCCACGCTAGCAATAGCAGGAAGAAACGTGTATTGGAATTCGTATGGATTGAGCACACAAGTCGTCAGGTAGGTTGGCTGGTTCTAGGGTTTATTGTTCAGTTCGCTACATTGCAGTTCCGGATTGCAGCAATATTGCGGCTGATCGTCCCGTTCTTTAACGACCGCATCTCTCTTTGACAACCTATTATAATCTTGCCATCTCCAGAAATTTGTCTCTGTTCCTCTTGATTGCCATCCCCCTACTGGGAACCCCTACTTTGAGGAAGACGTTTGCCAATCCCGTTGAACTGCAACTAACTTTGTGCTTCAATATATTTCCTAGTCATGAAAGTGCCATCCTCCTTGATGAATTGCGGTCGTGACACTAGTTTGGGTCTTTAATCCAATAAAACAGTTTTAGAGCGAGATAAAGAATTGGAGATGGGTAAGGGATTTAGGTTACTTAATCGACAGATATTGTATAATGTGCAGACAACTAATGTACATGGTTTTAGGTTTTCTTTTAGGCATAAAGTGAAAAATTGATTAACGCAACGACTTAAAAAAATTGCTGAAATGCATAATAACTCCAATCAGTCCTCTGCTATTGGTACCGTGGGAGAAATGATTGCAATACAATTTTTTTACTGAAATAGTCATTATTGGTTTATTTCCTTTCACCGTTTTTTTTTTTCTCGTTTTTACCATTTTTTTTCGAAAAAGTACATATTCGCATAATGGCCTTACACAAGGATAAGAATGTGCGAAGTAAGGCAAATGCCGTTTCTGGGTTTAACGTTCTTTCTGAGACACCCTGTATACAAGCTCTTCACCAAGATCATCACGACTAAACTCACTGCCACCCTAGATTTCAGTTTCAAATCAATCAGTAACCAGGCCGGATTATGTGGTTTGTCCACATCACCTTGAGTGTCATACTCACTTGATAAAATGGTTGAAATACCCCAAAAAAAAACGGTTCACCTTGTTTAGCTTTCATTGATTTATGAAGGCTTTGACGATTGAGATTCCAGCTGTGCTTCAAGCGCTTGTTTGACAATGGCATTGCCAAGCATGTACATTATCAATATAAATATTCTACAGCCTGTCTAAAAAAAAATGGTACAATCAGAAAAAAATTGTTAAATATGAACTTTCAAATAAGTCATTCCTTACTTGACATAGTGAACAAAGACCAGGCTTTCCAATGGTTTTTGTTTCATCTCATTCGCTTTTGTCCATCCCGAGATATAATCAATTTAGTGCGATATACAAATCCGATTTTGTGCCACTTTTTTCATGGGCAGAGTTGTTTCGCCCCAGCCTCTGCAGCTGTCTTAAAGCTCACAACGATTGCCACTTGACAAAAAGAAACAAACACAGATTAATTGAGTAAACAAAGGGAAGTCTACTTGGATCGACCAATTTTTAACTATGTCACATAATCAGTTCAATTATAAGAATCTTCTTTTCATAAATACAACCCATAAAATATTTGATTGCACTTCAATGATGGAGTATTGAATTTATTACAGATTTGGTATCTCTACAACTCATGCCAGAGGAATGTAAGGGCAACCAAAATAAACACTAACTTCCAATCCAAAGAAATAGTTTAAAATATTGCCTATCTTTGTGCATTTACTAATTGGTTTGAAGTCAATACAAATTTTTAAATTTGAAGTATCAAAAGTGGTGGTATGAATTGCGTTTCATTATACTTCCATACCATAAGAAACTCTCTCCTCCAGATTGCTGTACGCCGGTTGTACGCTCATTGTTCTTCATCTGACAACACAGTATGGTGGAATGTATGCACTTATCTTAAAGGCAGACCTTACTGAGCATAACTTCCACCATTATGTAACTGTTTTCGTATCTTTTTATAGTTTCTTTATGAAGTTTAATCCTTTAAAGAATTGCTATCTGTTCAATTGTGAATACTATGTTTAAACGAAGTGCTTTCACCGTGTTCACTCAACCAAAGTGGCACACACTCGATTGTTTGTTTTCCTCAAGTAAACTGGTTATCTTCTCGATTGAAATAAGCAATTGAGATGAAACAAAAAATCCTGGAAAGCCTGGTCTTTTCCTCTTGAATGTGATATACAAAACAACTAACTTATGAGGTTAGAATATTTGAAAATAAAAAAAATCGGTGTTTTGATTGTACCATTTTTTTAGACAGGCTGTCCAGTCATTAACATGCCTCATCTTACTTAGCCAATTGGATCACGCAGTGATGATATCATTGGGATAACCTATATCCCAGATAGCAAACTTACGTCGGGCCGACGTCGTCACGGTCGCGTTCGGCAAACCACGTCAGCCCGACGTGGGAAAACGGTGGGGAAAATTGGTCGGTATATGGTCGGCAACAACCGTAAAGCTGACGTTGGAAAACGGTGGGGGAATGGTCGTTTGATGTCAGCAAACCAACGGCAGCCCGACGTTGGGAAAACGGTGGGGAACTTGGTCTTTAGATGGTCGGCAAACCGACGTCAAGCCGACGTTGGGAAAACCGTGGGGGGAAATAGTCGTTTGATGGTCGGCAAACCAACACACGCCGACGTTGGAAAACGGTGGGGAAATGGTCGTTGGATTGTCGACAAGCCAACGTGTGATCGGGGAGAAGTTGGAAAATGGTGGGGTAACTGGTCGTTTTTGTCTGAGCATGCCAACGTTGGGCCCGATGTTGTGGAAATGGTGTGAGTGAATGCGTTTTATGGTTGGTAGCAACGTCGGGGTGAAGTTGGGAAAAATTGTGGGGGAACGGTCATTTTGTGGTCGGCAGGCCCAACGTTGTGACAATATATATGTTGTCCCGCAGACTCTAATTAGCTAAATATTCTAATTAGGCCCTAATTAATAAAGAAATTACTTAGGCCTCTAGCCAAAACGGACAGAGCTTTCAGCAAAAATAGGCCTATGCTTAGCAAGATTGTGCGTAAAAATAAACCATATGGCATTTGCAGTCACAAGTTTTAAAATCCATGAAAATTTTTGCTCTGGTTTCCATGGTAAACCCGTAATGGCCTTCTGATTGGCTAAACACCAGAAAAAAAAAAAAAAAACGAAATGTAACTACAAATAACTAAACTCTACTGGGACAAACGTGGGTGACACAATATGCAGAGGTAAATCCGGATGAACCAGAGCGATTTTTAATAACCGTTGTCCATGGGCAACCGGAAATCAACCAATCGCATAATTTCATAGCGTAATTTGAATTTGGAACACAATTTTGAAAATCGTCCTTCATGGTTCATCGCTATATTTGTCTAATCTGTGTGCCAAATTTCATGTTCATAGCATATAGCGTTTTCTAGTTACGATTGTTCCCGTTTTGCAAGCTTGCGTATTTTAAACGAAACGAGTTTATAGGCCTCGAAACATTTAGACCACATTGAGGGCGCTTTTTGATGTGAAATATGAATTATTTTTTTTAAAAATTTCATTTTAGAACTGAATTATCACATTATATGAAAGAATCATCGAAATAGTTGCATCCATTGTCCTGTATTAATTTTTAAAAAATATTTTCTTAAAATATCGCAGGGTGGAAAACAATAAAATACATAAAAATCACTTACCCAGTGACATTAATACTTTAAATATGGAACAGTATAATATACGTATTTATATACTTCAACCTAGCCCAAAATGAATGTGTTACTAGTTCATAAATAATATCGTTTTAAAATATCTTAATATAATACCCCTTTGAATTTTTTCACATGATAAAATATAGGAGATGATTCATTTTTGGCAATTTCGCGTACACACTTACTTTGGATCAGCCATATCTCGGGAACTCGGGAACGAAATGCGTTGCTATCGAATACAAAGCATTTTGTAGATACAGTCTACACAATTTAGCCATTGCATTATCTCTATTTTCTTGATTAGAACAAATTTTATCATATTCAGACCCCATACCCCCCCCCTTAAGTATTCTAATTGTCAGGTTATGATGTTACCTCATGAAACTATAGGGAATTGTGAAACCGACCAACCCTCATGGGTCCTCCTGGTGGTGCTTTTCTGTTCTGGTAGGAAGACAGATTACCAATGTTCCTCACTTGTACCAGCATCTCATTCATCATAATCATGATACCACGTCCAATTTCTTACTAAAGCTAGACTATGATTTGGCACAAAATTCTGTAGTGAACAAAATTGCTTGCGAGTTTTGCAATTGTTATCTGTGTCAGACCCTTATTGAATCTCCCTAGGAAAGATAAGCTGCCGGGTGCTTTCAGCTATAGGGACTAAAAGGGTTAACATGGTTTTCAAATCTCAAGTTTGCCCCACCCCCATGGACTAATTTCAAAACTGAGTCTCTGACAAAGACTCTAATTAAGTTAGAGGCAGACACCAATCCCAAGAAAATCTTCCATCGAGCACCTCGACTATAAATGTACATCAAAATCATTGGGCTTTGTACATTAAGCCAGCCCAGCGATTCAAGCAGACACTGAATCACACCTCAACTAGTGGTAACATCTCGCGTACTTTTCCTGCATTTTCTGCATTCTGCATATCTGTCAAATTACAGGACCGTTCTTGTAAATTGCCTGATTTTTTTTCTTATTTTGCCATTGGATGTCTGAGGATGTAACTAACCATTATGATAATGGTTTACGTGGGTATGTTTTAGAAATAACTGTTTCAATCCATTCTTGGAAATGTCCAGCGTTCATCTCGTTATAATTATCCCTTGATACGTTTTTGGCGACACAGCTGAGTTTGGCCCCGGTTACAAATCCATCAACACTTCCAGCATGCAGAATGACAAGCCGCTGTTCGTTCTCCACATCACACGGGTTGAACAAGACTACCAAGACCTGTGTAATAGTAAAGTAACAGTAGAATTCCCTGATATAAGAGACACCACAAATAGAAGCATTCAAATACCACCAATAGACATCAACGATTTTTTTTAAATTCTTCAAATTAATGTGAGAGTTTCTCCAATCAACTCCTCGTACTTTTTAATATTGTCATATCGCATTTTTGTTTTGTATGCTTGTTTGGTTTTGCGGTCGCAGAAGGAATCTTGCTCTCTACATTTTGTATTTTTGCGCTCCTCGGTAGCTGAGTGGATTCGCTCTGGGTCTACATTTTGTTCGCAACGTATTTTTGTTTTGGGGATATAAGATTGTAATGGATTTCATTCATATTATGCTGGTGCTTTGTAATTATTGTAAGTTTTGCCTTAATTTTATATTGTTATATATAATCGGAGCTCTGTAATTGTGTATCTCCAGCTCCTGTTTTTACCTTGTAGTTTTATAAATTATGGTTCTGTACAGCGCTTAGAAACTGTGTTTTAGCGCTTTATAGACCCAATTCACAAAGTAGGAACCTGTTATAACTGGTAGATGCTATTCAGCAGGTACCTGTTATAACTGACTCAATGTATACACTGCATACAGTAGGTACCAGTGGAACGGGTTACTGTTCGTATTTCCAACCCTGGACTTAGTTATGTTTCTCTTTACTTTTCTCTTTATTGAAATACATTTGTTTTAAAAAGGCCATGGTTGGATTCGAACCTGTGATACCTGCATTATAAATCGATGCTCTTATCCACTACACTAGCGAGGGAGGATGTGGGAGTAGATTGATTTTAATCCTACATAAGCTTTACGGAATAAAGCGATAATACTATTGTGATATGATAGCACTGTATGCAGTGTATACATTGAGTCAGTTATAACAGGTACCTGCTGAATAGCAATAGCATTTACCAGTTATAACAGGTTCCTGTTATGTGAATTGGGTGCTTTATAAATGTAGTTAAGTGAAAACTTGCCAGGTTCTTTACAAAGTGCATCTACGAAGAAATGATTCCAGACATTTGGAGCAATGCTTTAATCATTCTCATCCACAAGAAAGGGAGCATCACTGACTTCGGTAACTACAGACCAATCAAACATACAGGGTGTCTCAGAGAGAACGTTACCCTCCATAAATGGCACTTTTTGCTTACTTAACTAATTATTTTCCTTGTTTTAGCTTTATATTATGAGAATATGTACTTTTTCGAACATATGATGAAAACGAGAAAAAAGGGGGGGGTCATAAAATAACCAAACAATGACTATTTCCATAATAATGATGCAAACCTATTTTGTCCACGGCTTCTTCTTCTTAGCGTATCCACAAGTCATTGGTAATGGCTTGTGGTGGTGTTAGGATTTACTCAACTGAGTGTGCTGATCCGGGGCCGCGTGTATCCATGATACGGACGCTCCTAACATGGTCCACGGCTAGCAATAGCAGAAGAAACGTGTATTGGAATTCTTATGGAATTGAGCACACAAGTCGTCAGGTATGTGCTGATTCTAGGGTTATTGTTCACTTCGCTACACATTGCAGTCCCGGATTGCAGCAATATTTGCGGCTGATCGTCCCGTTCTTTAACGACCGCATCTCTCTTTACACCTATTTAGAATCTTGCCATCTCCAGAAATTTGTCTCTGTTCCTCTTGATTGCCATCTTACTGGGAACCCTACTTTGAGAAAGACGTTTGCCCAATCACGTTGAACTGTAACTAAACTTTGTGCTTCAATATATTTCTTAGTCATGAAAATTGTCTCCTCCTTGATGAATTGCGGTCGTGACACCATTTTGGTCTGTTAATCCAATAGCAGTTTAGAGAGAGATAAAGAATTGGAGATGGGTAAGGGAATTTAGGTTACTTAAGCGACAGATATTGTATAATGTGCAGACAAATAATGTACATGGTTTAGGTGCTTTTAGGCATTAGAAGTGAACAAATTGATTAAACTCAACGACTTAAAAATGTGCTGAAATGCATAAGAACTCCAATACATGTTCATCTGCTATTGGTAGCCGTGGAGAAAATAGATTGCATCATTTTTTACTGAAATAGTCATTATTTGGTTATTTTTTCACCGTTTTTTTTTCTCGTTTTCACCATTTGTTCGAAAAAGTACATATTCTCATAATGCTTACACAAGGATAAGAATGTGCGAAGTAAGGCAAAAATGCCGTTTCTGGAGTTAACGTTCTTTCTGAGACACCCTGTATACAAGCTCTTCACCAAGATCATCACGAATAAACTCACTGCCACCCTAGATTTCAATCAATCAAGTGAACAGGCCGGATTATGTGGTTTGTCCACATCACCTTTATGTCATCAATCAGCTGATAAAAATCGGGTGAATACCAACGTTCCCTGTGTTTAGCTTTCATTGATTATATGAAGGCCTTTGACAGCATTGAGATTCCAGCTGTGCTTCAAGCGCTTGTTGACAAGGGCATTGACCAAGCATGTACAGTATCAATATAAATATCTATCATTCAATTACATGCCATCATCTTACTTTAGCCAATTGGATCACGCAGTGATGATATCATTGGGGATAACCTATATCCCAGATAGCAAACTGACGTCGGGCCGACGTCCGTCACGGTCGCGGTCGGCAAACCAACGTCAAGCCGACGTTGGGAAAACGGTGGGGAAATTGGTCGGTAGATGGTCGGCAAACCAACGTAAAGCTGACGTTGGAAAACGGTGGGGAAATGGTCGTTTGATGGTCGGCAAACCAACGTCAGCCCGACGTTGGGAAAACGGTGGGGAAATTGGTCGTTAGATGGTCGGCAAACCAACGTCAAGCCGACGTTGGGAAAACAGTGGGGAAATGGTCGTTTGATGGTCGGCAAACAAACATCAAGCCGACGTTGGGAAAACGGTGGGGAAATGGTCGTTGGATGGTCGACAAGCCAACGTGTGATCGGGGAGAAGTTGGGAAAATGGTGGGGGGAACTGGTCCTTTTGTGGTCGGCAGGCCAACGTTGGGCCGATGTTGGGGAAATGGTGGAGTGACTGGTCGTTTTATGGTTGGTAAGCCAACGTCGGGGTGAAGTTGGGAAAATGGTGGGGGGAACTGGTCCTTTTGTGGTCGGCAGGCCAACGTTGTGACAATATATATGTTGTCCCGCAGACTATAATTAGCTAAATATTATAATTAGGCCTAATAATAAAGGAAATTATTAGGCCTCTAGCCAAAACGGACAGAGCTTTCAGCAAAAATAGGGCCTGTGCTTAGCAACATTGTGCGTAAAAATAAAACATATGGCATTTGCAGTGACTATATTTTTCGATTTTGTGCACTTTGTTTTCACCGTGATACAGGGATTCCTTGAGCTTTCGGGGTTTTTTTTCACCTCTGTGAAGCTCTGTGACGTATTTCGCCATTTTTATGAGTCTTTAGTCTTCACTTAGTGTGTGTTTCTATACTGTTGAAGCTTTTTACAATTGATATATTATATATTGCCCTTTGATATCAAGCAGGACAAGATAGCTCAATTGGATAGTCGTCAGTCTTCTAATACAATACGAATCCCGGCCAAGGCGGTAAGTCGATTTTCAGTTACTATATAATAATATACCTAAACATAAGATATGAACTATACTGGTGTAGTAAGTGTGAAAAAAATAGGGAAATGTTCTTTTTTTTTATTCGTGGAGCCCAATTAGTGATTTTATAACATGGCAAAACATCGTTTTATTATGGTTGGGATAACGTTGGCCCAATGCTGGCCAAACATTGGTCCAACGTCAAAATACGACGCATGTCCATCGGTGGGCCGACGGACAAAATGACGTTGGCTTGACGTCACTTGTCGACGTTGGCCCACCATCGCGTGTGATGTTGGGCCAACATTGTCCCAACGTTGTAATGCTATCTGGGATGGTGCAATCTTTGTTTTGCAGCATATCTTTAAAAAAAAAAAAACAATCTTGCAATAGTAGCTACCAGCCAAATTATTTACATTTGTACGTGTTTGAATTGAGGAAGTGTCTGTTTCTATCCATTGCTAACCCACTTTTGATGTATGTTTGAATCTGTGGGATCCACAACCTAAGGAGTACAAAAATCAAATATGATCTATGCTCTGACCAAACAATCCGTTGAAAAGAGATGGCTTTAATGTTACAATGATCGTTTAAGAAGGTAATCGATAGGGTCAAATCCATTCTCGCTTTGGCACCAACAGATTATATATTAATTCTTGAGGGATATAATGAAGAAGAAATAAAGTGAACTCATAGGAGGTTTTGTTTTCCGCTTGAAAAAAAAAAACACCGCAATTTATTTACAGAAAACTTCAGCTTCAGTTCTTCTCGCATTTTATGGACGCTGAGTACACAGTATTTGTGCAATATAATTACCTTAGCGATGTAAAACAAAAACCTTTGAGCAATTGTTCATGAACTGAGACATTGATATGGACTGATTTTCAATAACTGACGCTACGATTGAACAATGGCAATTTCATTTGTTGAAGATATTTTACTTATAATTATGTTACGAATCAGACCGCTTTATTCAAAATGATATGTTTTTGTCAAGAAGAAATCAGTATCAACTCAAATTGAGTGTGTGAATGTCTTTCCTATAATGGATTATGGTATACGTCGATGTCAGTCTCTCCGCATTGTATGGCTTAAAGTGGCCAAAAAGAATTCTTGGGTCTCTCGAAAAAATTGACATAGTTTCTGAACCTAAAGTCCGAAAGACATCAAATAAAATCTTCTGGTATCCTGTTTGTACAGTCCTGTAAACAACCAATGCAAGCATTAAAGCAAAATATAGGGTGTTATTTACTCACCCTGTACAACATGACAAAAGGCATAATAAAGGAAAACTAACAAATCCAAAGTTAACAAAATCATCAGGAAATAAGTATGTTTCAGTAGTCGCTTAAAGACACTGGTTGAAGATGCATCTCTCCAAGATATGGCAAGAGGAGACCTGGGCGTCAGATGAAAAGCTATGTATCCTACATCCAGAACCTCCTAGGGGACGTTGACCATTATTTACAGCCAGCAAACATCACTGCATTGGCAAGTGATCGCAGTGCTTGGAGAAAACTTAAACACATATAACGGGGTTTTATCTGAAACGTTCCCAACAGGCAACCAGTGAAGAGTGAACAAAAGTTGCGAGGAACTCTGGGCACGTCCACATGCAAACACCAAACGCGCAGCTTTATTCTGTAAACGCTGATGGAGCCTTTGAGATCTATCTCATTGGCGACATATAGTAGTGTTGGCATAGTCAATGCGGGACAAGACCAAAGAACGTACAGCGTGGTTGCAAGCATCAAAAGTGATAAAGGTCCCAAAGGCCTACAGGTCCAAACCCGCCTGGATTAATCATTAGACGTGCTTCGGCAGCCAAACACTTTCTTATTTTAGTGGTGCACGTGTTGGAGTTTCAATTACCCAAACCGTCACTTTGAGGACTTCCTTCCTGAAAACAAAACATTTTTTTCTTAAAGCGGCACTGGCACATTTTCACAAAATATGAAATTTCTTCAATTTGCTCTCAAATGATAGTCTAGGCCATTGGAAGAACAGAGATATATTTTACACATAAAAATAACATACCCCCAAAAAGATAGGGACATTGATATGAGGATAAAGACATCCAGGTAATTTGTAGGCCAACTTTTAAGTTTTCCACAACTTTAATCAACAAATGTGTATATTACATGAATATATATTTTTGACTCGTACTCACGATATTAAAACCACAAAGGTTATAGACCGATCAAACAGTGTGCATAGCGTGGGAAACATGCATGCGTGTTCTTGTGTTAAACGCCATTTTCGTCGTCTGCTGAATTTAACGTCGCCGGCGACGCTAAATTATAAAATCATTCTGTTTACCCATAAGGAAGCTGATTTGGTCTTAATCATTTCGGGTGAGGGCTTTTTTATATAAAAGCCTTACAACCATGCAAAAATATCGATTTTGAACAATCTTGAGGGCGCACTATTTTCATATGTGCCAGTGTATCTTTAAATGAAATTTAAACAAATAAATAGTAGTAGTAGTAGTAGTAGTTGTATGTAGTTGTACTGGTAGTTAGTAGTGGTGATGGTAGCATGGTAGCATCAGTAGCAGCAGCAGCAGTAGCAGCAGCAGCAGTAGCAGCAGCAGTACATGTTGTCAAATCTTAAAGCAGATATTGTGTGATTTTTGGTTCTTCATTTGAATCACAAAACAAACCATTACAGGAAATAGGCTTTCATAAAAACAGTAATAATATTGGTTAAATTTCCGAAACGTTTATTAATGGAGGAAATATTACTCGAATTACAATGAAAAGTGGAACTTACTACTTCTTATCATTGTAACCTATTTTTACCAAGCCACAAAGAATATTACGTGTTTTAATCCAAAAAATGTGATTAAATACTACAGTAGAAAGGTAAGGATCGTTTTTCTCTTTTGTGCTTCCAATGTTTCTCACGTTTTGGTAACACACACATATTTGATAGTAACACAATTAACAAAATCAGCAGGAATTATAATAACAAAAATACATATGCCTGCTCTTTATAGCAGATCCAGATTTCATTACTGTTATTAATACATGAAGAGGGATATAAAGCTTAATTCATATTCACTTTGTGTTAAATATTGTATGCTATTGTATCATAACTTTGGGACCAAACTACATGTTATGATGCATGTTAGGTTATTATATAGATGTATTAATTTTGTTTACTATATTCATCATATTGTTTTACCAATTTATTTCTCCATATAACACAGGAAACCCCGAAAATCGAAAATATAAATTAGCCGTGACCGAAATGAAAAATTGGTAAAGTTTTCCGAATTCCGAAACATGTACACGTACTTTTGTCTTTAAACTACTCCTACAAATTTGGTGATGACATCACAAATACATCTAACTTCTTTGATGTATTTACGATTAATTTTGGCATTAAAATTAAGTTGTAGAAACTTTCGGTTTTCCTGAAAACTTTAATGTTCTTTTTGTAGACATCAGACCGAGACTCATCTGAACGGTGTATATTGTGTGTACTTCACATCCCTCTATACTTGTTTTCATTACAGATTACGAGCTTGATAACATTGCTAATCTATTTCGTACGCATTCTGTCTGAACGGACTTCTTTAACTCTCCTTACAATTTCCGTGCTTGTTGCGTCTAATTGGAGACCCTCATTACCACTGTCAAACCCACATACAGTCATCCCCACAAAAAGAAATAAATAAAAAGAAATATGCTTTGTGTCTCTCAATTTCTAGTGTTACGTCATATCAACATATAATACTGCTTTCTCCGTGAAAATGGTCATTAATGGTTACCTTAACCCTCGTCCGACCAGGGGGGACTATAATTGTGAAATAGTGTACCAACGCCATTCTAGGGAATTACATCGCTTTCATCTGACCTGTCTGATAAGGAAGTGGCAGGACAATGTCCCGAATACGGAAGTCCTGGTATGCTAAGTATCTATACCATCTTAAAGAAATCACAGATTAGACGGGCTGGTCATGTGGCCAGAATGCCTCATTACCGTCTTCCCAAGAAATTCCTCTTTGGTGAACTGAAGACAGGAATCGTTCACGTGGTGGACAGAAGAAGCGATTCAAAGATACACCAGGGCTCGCTGAATTCACCCAAATGTGCAGATTTAGTGTAGCTTTTGAAGCGTGGTACAGACGTACAACAGATTTGGGTAGGTTTTGGGTTGGAGGCCCTTCAGTAATGGCGGATCAATTCTGACCATCATTTGGCTGGTCGGATTTGTCTATAGACATGAACAAATTTTAACTACTTAGTTTTCAAGGTGGACGATGATGAATATTTATTAATCTTTCACACGTGTTGAAAAAAAGGTTCGCTTGGCCGGATTCGAACCGGAGCCCTCCGTATTACTAGAACGGCGCTCTTCCAACTGAGCTATCAAGCCTGCGTTGGTAAGGGAGCGATAGTTATCATCGATAGGGGTTAGGTCCGAAAGGTGTCGATCGCTATCCTAGCGGATAGCATAGAAAAAAAAAAAACCGGTATTCCGTAATACGGAGGTCGCCAGTTCGAATCCGGGCAAGACTTGAGCAGTTGGGAAATTCTAGCCCAAGATCGCCCTACATGGCGCAGCCTTATCAAAGATGCTGCTGAAACATCAAAATCTCACAGAATCAGCAAGGCTGAGGCTAAACAGCAGAAGCCCAAGTCCAGCACTCATTCCATCGATTGCCCCGTGTGTCACATACCTTTCAATGTATAAATTGGTCCCCTCAGCCACATGCGCACCCACAAAACTTCGTCATATTCTTCATTTATTTTCCTTTCATGGCCATCTTCATTACTGATGGACGAACGAACCTAATCTGATGTGTAGACGGCTTTGAATTCCTCCCCCAGTAAGAAGTTCGAAATCGTGTAGTTTATATCCATAAACGGACAGAAATTAGAGCACCATATCCCTTTACACACTGATACATAGGTTATCTAACGGCAAAACACACGGTTGGGATTAGCTGAAAATTTTAGAGTAACATTGGTTTTTTTCGGGCTCTTTGGTAAATTTTAAACAAACCAGAAGATGACAGAATCAAGATATTCACCTTTAAGTTAATATTTGAATATGTATTTTTCGAGATTTAAAATGCAATCACATCTGCTATACAGAATGACCGTTATCCAGCATGGCTGCGGTTTCTCCCTGTCGATTAGTGTGTTCTCCGGTAAGCAGCTTTTTACCATATCAACTTTTTAAATATTAATTAATATCATTCTGTCGATATGGAAATTATCTTTTAAATTTATTTTCCCCATTTGAACGTTCATCACTTTTGGTGTTTTTAGAAAAGAAGAGAGATGGAGAGAAAAAGAGAGAGAGAGATTGTTTCATCATTGCTTGGAACATTCACACCATTCACCCTCGTCATGTCGTTGTTTGCCCAGGCTCCCTTTCCAATTTCCCCCAAGATCCGTTTCCGGATTTCAAAATGCTCCAATCTGAAGAAATTAAAATCCAACTGGTGCGCCCGCAGGCGGAGTGGCCCATCTCTCTGTCATTGGCCTTTGGTGGCAGACTCCCTCATATAATGTTGCTGTGCGGTTGGGGTTCGCCACTCCTCCCGCACAGCGAGTCTGGTTTTGCATTCCCAGCATATGCTGTTACCCATTTATACTCCTGGGGAGAGAGGCAAGAAATTAATCAGTAATGTGCCTTCTTTGCCAAAGTGCCCAAAACATTGGCGCAGCACCCACAACCTTAATGCTTATGAGGCGAGCGCTGATCCACTGCACCACATGTGCCCTATTTGAGAGATATATTCCCACGAATTAATAATAAATATCAATTTGTTAAACGGTTGTTTCCATAAGGTGACAGACATTTGACCCAATTTTTTGTGAAATTTTCTTATTATTCGTGACCCCGTAAATTGTTAAAGATATATCACCTTGTTAACGATTGTTTCTGTTTAGGTGCCCATCTGACCCACTTTCTGAAACACTTTATGAATTCGAAACCCTTCACCACATGTTTATTATTCCGTTAAGGTGCCAATTCAGTAAAAAGGGTCAGAAAAATTGGGTCCATGTCACCTTTAAATGAAACATATTGTATTAATGATATCCATCAACGCAAAGATTGCTTCATGAAGCTTTGTCCTTAATGCACACTAACGTTCAAAACCCCTCAGTTTTGCCTAGCAATACAGAATCGTCACTATATTTGGGGGGTCAGATGTTAACACTCTTGAAACTAAAGTTGCTACTCTTGTTTTGTCTTGTTACTGTTCAACACGCCACCTCAATGGGCCAACCTAGAGCGTTTGATTGCAGGTAACAGACCCAACCGGTGATCCCTACTCTTCGACAAGGTCCGCCAATTTTTATGTGTCTCAGTGAGTGACTCCACCTGACAAACGAGACCACACCTTCCATGACTCTCCGAACCCTGAGGGGGCGCCTGCAAACCCATGCATATACCTGCACATTCTAACGTCAATGACGGTGGGAGCGAGGAGAAATTCCATATCACACTACATAAATGCTGCGTGATTATGCATTTTCCGACCTTTATAGGACTATTTGAGTATGGCCAAGAAACCCGACTCTTGTGGGGCTCGAACCAGGGCCGCTTGGTCGATCTTATACCCTGCCGACGGTTCAGCGCCTTAGACCGCTCGGCCACCTCGTCCTAATGTTCTCTATGCTTTTTTATCCCATCGCATTTGGACACTCCTGTACATAGATACAGTACATTGAATAAGGGTTGTAGATTCCAAGCTGGTCCGATTTGTAAAATCACATATCTAATGGAAGGTTTGAAATTCAGTAGAGGTGAGAGTCTCACCGAGGAGGACAGGTGTGACAGGATATTATTTTAATTATGAAGAAAGCAGTGTAAATTGTAAATTTTCTTAATATGTATTAAGTGGAAGAGAACTTTTAAAACAATGGACCTGAAATATTGTAATCATAGATTTTCCCTGTAATTGTTTGAACTGGACTTCTGATCCATATTAATGTCTTTTAACCCAAGGCGCAATATCATGTCGAAAACTTGATTTGATTTCTATTCCAATGCAAGTATTCTTGAAGATGTTCATCAGGTTTGATATTGGCGATTATTATTGGAGTTATTTGTCAAAACCAGTGGAAACTTACTGTTTTGTCGACAGTTTCGCTGAATGATCACTCAGCTTCCTCAGGACTGATGTATTGATCCATCTGCATTAGAGCGGTCAACTTTTTCTTCAAAAAGACCTCCTTCGTGAAAGAATACGCAACATCAATAATAATCTAAGCAACTTAAATCAGAAAATCGCAAGTATTGTCGCACGTAAATGGTAAATTAAACGATGAAGAACAGCGCCATATAGAGTCGCACATTACCAAAACAAGAGATGCCAAATTCACCAACTGTAAGACTCGGCAACGAACTTGAACGTCTGCAAGCAAAACTAAAGCCTAAAGTATGCGGTACAAGTAGACCTTAGCGGAACACAACTGAAAAGGTGGGTTGTGAATATTTCCAAATATAATCTTTCGCAGTCCCAGACCTCCGTTCTTGCGAAAGGGTTGAATTTTGCCGTCGCACCATCAGAATTGCCAGTTACAGATTACATAGTTGCCACAGAGCAAGCATGTTCCAAGCTTCCGAATTTGTAAGCCACGGTCCTCCGTGCCGAAATAGCTGGCGCATTAAGGGGATCAAAACCACCCAAACCCAATATTACAAGGGAGGAACCAAAGGCTCTCAAAGAGTTGAAAAAAGAGAAATCAATATAACCATCTTGCTGGCAGACAAAGGAAAGGCCACCGTAGTAATGGACAGTGATGAATATGATAGTAAGATCAACAACATGCTTTCTGATACCAAAACATACGAACAGATCCAACTAACAAGTATAAGAACAGCTTTTGACCATTTTAAGCAGATTGAAAGAGGACTCAAAACTTACTAAGGAACAATAATGAGTTTCTCAGACCTTCTGGGGAGTATAGGCTATAATGTACCAAGAGCCCTAGCAGATATCCTTGCACCAATCGTGGGTACCACAGAACATCATGTTAACAACTCTCATGATCTTGCACAGGAACTGGGTGAAGTATATTTGGATGAGGGGGAGATGTTTATATCTCACGACGTGGTATCATTGTTTACAAACACCCCGATTGACGAAACACTCAACATCATAAGAAACCGTCTCTCACAAGATAATGATCTGAAAAACAGAACTTTACTTGAGGTCGATGACATCACGGAGTTGCTTCACTTCGTTTTGACTACGACTTACTTCCGCTTCAGAGATGCCCTGTTTAAACATTTTTTTTTTTTTTTTTTTTTTCCGAATTTGTAAGCCACGGTCCTCCGTGCCGAAATAGCTGGCGCATTAAGGGGATCAAAACCACCCAAACCCAATATTACAAGGGAGGAACCAAAGGTTCTCAAAGAGTTGAAAAAAGAGAAATCAATATAACCATCTTGCTGGCAGACAAAGGAAAGGCCACCGTAGTAATGGACAGTGATGAATATGATAGTAAGATCAACAACATGCTTTCTAATACCAAAACATACGAACAGATCCAACTAACAAGTATAAGAACAGCTTTTGACCATTTTAAGCAGATTGAAAGAGGACTCAAAACTTACTAAGGAACAATAATGAGTTTCTCAGACCTTCTGGGGAGGTGATTCCAAGTCTCTATTCCACGCCCAAAACACACAAGCCTGACAATGCATTGAGGCCCATAGTTGATTATACAGGGAGTATAGGCTATAATGTACCAAGAGCCCTAGCAGATATCCTTGCACCAATCGTGGGTACCACAGATATCATGTTAACAACTCTCATGATCTTGCACAGGAACTGGGTGAAGTATATTTGGATGAGGGGGAGATGTTTATATCTCACGACGTGGTATCATTGTTTACAAACACCCCGATTGACGAAACACTCAACATCATAAGAAACCGTCTCTCACAAGATAATGATCTGAAAAACAGAACTTTACTTGAGGTCGATGACATCACGGAGTTGCTTCACTTCGTTTTGACTACGACTTACTTCCGCTTCAGAGATGCCCTGTTTAAACATAAATTTGGGGTCGCCATGGGATCGCCAGTGAGCCCTATAGCTGTTAATATTTACATGGAGTGGTTAGAACAGCAAGCCATCCACACAGCACCTCTTGATTGTAAACCGCGGCAATGGAAAAGATATGTCGATGACAATCTTGAAATTGTGAAAGTTGGTACAACACAAAAGCTTACTGACCATCTAAACCAAGTCGACACAACGTCTAGTATCAAATTAACTTTTGAAGAAGAACAGGAGGGAAAAAATTCCTTTTCTCGATACACTGATCATCAGAAAACCAGACAACACTGTTAAGCTACTGGTCTTGTCATTTGCTTCGCACCACCCCGTCCACCATAAACTTGGTGTCGTACGTACCCTGCTGGATAGAAGTGAAAATATAATTACAGAACATGAAGATAAGATCAAGGAAGAGTCTCACATAGAAAGGCCCTCACAGGATGTGGTTACCCAAGTTGGACGGTAAATAAGGCTTAGAAGCAAAGGTCTGAACAAGCCTCACAAAACATACAAAGAAAACCAAGACATCAAATGGGGACAAGCACAAAGGCATGGTAGTCATTCATTATGTAGCAGGGACCTCGGAAAAGATCAGTAGAATATTTAAAAATCATCTTATTTCTACAGCTATAAACCGCACACTACCATCAGAAATATCCTGGTTCACCCAAAAGACAAACTGGAAAAGGAGAAAAATACCAATGTGATTTATGAAATTCCCTGCAAAAGCTATCCTCAATCATATATTGAGGAAACAAAAAGACAATTTGGTATCAGACTTAATGAACACAAAGTGGAAGCCGAAAAAGTAGGTCAACAGAAATACACCAGAGCTAGAAGAAAAGAATCTCAATCTGAACTTAATAAATCGGCTATCACATATCACGTGGCTAGGGCGAATCATGTGGTAGATTAGGATAATGCATCAGTTTTGGAGAGAGAAGGGGATCGCAAAGCTCGATGGATAAGGGAATCAATCTGGATTAGGAGGAGAGGGGATCAAGTCATGAACCGAGACGAGGGCACTTACAACTTAAGTCACGTATATGGTCCACTGCTAAATTGCAAGACCACTGGAGAAGAGAAAAAGTTGACCTTAGGTCAAATTTCCCCCTCTACTGCAGATGGATCAATACATCAGTCCTGAGGAAGCTGAGTGAATCTAAGCTCTTCAAGACTGAATATTCTTCAAGACTCCGCTCTTCAAGACTGAATATTTTACGATTTTGCATTCAAGAATGATAAATAACTGCATCAGAATCGTTCATGAAATACTTCTACACCTCCTATAAACCAGTAAGTGACTTGAATCTACGTTAACCTTGTTTGGAAAGAACCAGACTCTGATTAATATCTACCATTCCTGTGGCCATTGCTATAGTACTGACGTTTATTGCCAACGTATTTTCTAAACCAGTGACTTTGTATTTTGCTCTCAGTGAGTGTTTTCTAAAGGAGTGCACTACCGAGTTACTCCGGGAAAGGTGTGATAAACATCGACAAACTGTAATCATGCCTGTTTGTAACGATTGCGGACTGAAGAGCTCTCGAGTTAAACTAAATCAAGGTGATTTAATGCTTTGTCAATCGTGTGCTGATAAACGTTGGCCCGCAGTTAAACCAAAGAAAAGTAACATCTCAGAGCAATCTTTTATGTCTTCATTATTTTCAACTCCAACTAGGGTAATTAATGCTGGTCTCTCAACTGCGAGTTCCTTAATGGTTGACATTCCTGAATCATCTAAAACATTGCAAAATAGTGAGCAGGATAGCAAAACAACCCATTGCTCGAACCCGAACTGCAATGTCACCTCTACTGATGAGGCCAAATGCTCTTGTACCATCTGCTCCAATGAATACCATATAGTCTGCACTTCCCTGAAAAAGCCACCAGCAAAATCAACGAAATGGATCTGTGCTGTATGCAAAGATTTTCACGCGTTAATGAAACAGATGCAAAAGACAGTCTGTGATCTTCAGAAACAGATGACCCTAATGGCTGAAGAACAAAAAGCTCTCAGAAATAGTCACGATTCGTTGCTGAAAGAAAACGACCACTTGAAGAATGAAATAGCCACTTTGAAACAAAATAAATCAAATGGGCTAAATATTGAATATCGGACTGAAACTATTGAGCAAGAGGAGCCCTCCAAAACATTGATTATCGGTGACTCCATGCTTAGGGATCTCGATGACAACTCCTTCGAAAATACTCACGTCATCTCTCTTAGCGGAGCCAAAATGTTAGACATCTTCCAAAAGCTAAACTGTCGCACCGATCTCAAGACCTATAAAGATAGTATCATTCATGCCAGCACCAATGATTTATCTGTCAGAGCCTCAATTGAGGACATTGTGTCATCCCTGGAAGCAGCGAATACTCTTATCTTAGTAGAAGCGCCAACTGCAAGTATTCATATCTCTGCAGTATGTCCACGCGACAATGAAGAATTAAATGTTGACATCCATGAGTTAAATCAGGAACTGCAGAGTCTATCAGTACGCTTAGATTGCCATTTTATAGACGCGGGACTTCAGATGACCTACAAAAACGACGCAGTTGATACTTCGCAATTTTCTGATGGACTCCATCTCAATGATCGTGGGTGTGAAACTTTAGCTCGCGCATTCTCGGAATCGGTTCCGGGGCTAGTATTCTGTACAAATAAATGGAAAACGGTCTCTAGGGCTAGAAAACAAAGGAAACAAAATACACAGACCAACAAGTCAGCGGCTACGCGAACTAAACTTAAATCTCGCTCGCAATTTTCGACGTCCGATGAACACCGTAACGGTCGGACTTACAGTGGTTGTTATAATTGTGGGCTTTTTAACCATAATCAGAGATCTTGCCACTTTAAAGAGCGTGTTAGATGTCGCTTATGCGATCGTTTTGGTCACAAGGCTCGTTATTGTAGAAATAAAACAGGAATTTGAGATGGGGGCCAAGTGAGAGCCGGCCATAACGTGATTAATAATGGAAGTAACATGTACACTTCTATGTCACTTACCAATGCAAGTTCAAATATCGAATCCCATACTGATAAATATGCAAATATAATTACACAAAGTAATTATAATTTTGTCAACCGTAACACCAATAATAACGTTACCAGTTTGAGTAAAAATATTAATAAGAGTCGTAGTAACACTTAGAAGTTCTCCTTCATGTAGGAAAATTATTGTTATCGGCTCTACTTTTTCTTTGAAGACTCTTTCACCAAGACACTCGGTACCACAAATTATGGCTAGTTTACAAATTGAGAGAGAGAGAGAGAGAGAGCGAACTAACGATTATGTCATTGTACGAAATATGAGTTTCCTATTGGCCAACATTTCAGTTTTATCATATGCAAAATCGGATACAGTTTGCATGTATCGTGTTGATATAAAATTTTCACCTTTGCATAATAAATGCAAGTGAAGAGCACGTTGACACGTCCTTATCGCGGTTTATCACAATTTTGAGCCAGCGTAACTTTGTTTGGTATTTCTTTTACTGTTATAGCCAAGATGGTATTTTTTTCCACCAATGTTGCTGCATACCTTTCTCTAGGTAAAATAGGGCGGTATTTGCAGATGGAATTCATATCAATTATGTATAAGCATTAACGGTAATTACACTGTGTAAACATAATATACGTCTTGTACATTTATTATATATAATGAAATGATAAATTATGCGTTAGAAAACCAGTTTGGATTAGATGTTTTTAGACGGCTTTGAAGATTTTGCGATTTTTTAAAATCGCAACTTAAAAGTTGCTCGATACTATTAATTAAAACATAATTATATTCCAATTAAAACCGAGTGGAAAATCGCCAAAATAAGTTAAATTTCAACGACATTTAACTAATCAACTTTCAATTTATTCAGATACGCGAAAAAAAATGTCAAATACGTCACTATGTGAAGCGGCGAATACTTTAAAATGCACATACGATGCAATGGGCCCGTGCAGAATAGATTTTCGACAATTACGATGTGCGATGCAGACAATTTAACGTTTTGCAGATACCTCGTAGTTATTTAATTGATTATTAATGAAGCAACTTTAAGCTTTGAAATTTGGTGAATATGTTGAATGTACAAGGGTCATTCCATGCCAAAACACCAAGGAGTTGAACCCACCCTATCAGATTTTGTTGGAATTTATACCATGTGTACGCGTCAAGTTAGCGCCCTCTATGTGTGGTCCAATTTTAGTCCATTTTTTTTTATCGTTGCTTGGGATGGGCAATTATATGAGGACTTATTTTTACCAAGGGCCCCAAGAAATTCTACTTGTTTTGTTATTTTTGCAACAAGTAGCAAATACTGATTATAAAAATAGCATAAGGTTTCTCCAGTCCCGAATCACAATTGTATATGCCCACGAAAATCAATTCCAGATAATTCAATGATCAACATTTGACCCCCATAAAAATTTTAATGAAACACAAACATTTATTTATTTTTCTCCAGAAGGCTTGTTAGACCTGGCTAATTAGTAGTCACCAAAGATACTACATGGTCTTTTTTTTTTTTTTTTTTTTTACGTTTTGCAGATACCTCGTAGTTATTTAATTGATTATTAATGAAGCAACTTTAAGCTTTGAAATTTGGTGAATATGTTGAATGTACAAGGGTCATTCCATGCCAAAACACCAAGGAGTTGAACCCACCCTATCAGATTTTGTTGGAATTTATACCATGTGCAGGGGAGGGCGGCCAAGAAATCCCAATTTCAGACGTCGCCATTGGTTTAACACGTAAAAGCGAAATCTTGACGAAAAATTCTGAATTTTTTATATGTTGTCAAGGAATATTTTCTTATTCCAAAACCGCTGGAGATGAAGAATCAACTCCACTGGAAGGGTTATTTATGATTTTTTTGTATGAATAACGAACGAGGACGAGGTCGTATGTGGGTCATGGGAACACCCATGACCGACCCACATCAAAGCACCCAAATTGGTTTGTGGTTTGCACTCCGCATTGCTGTAATTGCTTTTGACATTTTTGTTGAGTAAGTATAATGAATGAGGCTTGGCCGCCACCGCCTGACCATGTGTACACGTCAAGTTAGCGCCCTCTATGTGTGGTCCAATTTTAGTCCATTTTGCGGATGGGCAATTATATGAGGACTTATTTTTACCAAGGGCCCCAAGAAATTCTACTTGTTTTGTTATTTTTGCAACAAGTAGCAAATACTGATTATAAAAATAGCATAAGGTTTCTCCAGTCCCGAATCACAATTGTATATGCCCACGAAAATCAATTCCAGATAATTCAATGATCAACATTTGACCCCCATAAAAATTTTAATGAAACACAAACATTTATTTATTTTTCTCCAGAAGGCTTGTTAGACCTGGCTAATTAGTAGTCACCAAAGATACTACATGGTCTTCTGAAAAAGCACACTTTTAGGCTGAGTCGTAAAACTTTGAAAGCCTGTAATTTCAAAACGCCATAAAATGTACCTTTGACTGTAATTTTAACAAAATCTGAGAAAGTGGGTTCTACAACTTGGTGTTTTGGCATGGAATGACCCACAAAACAAACGTATATGCCAATTTTCTCCTAGCTACGGAGAATGTAACAAGAGTGAAAAATAAATAAAAGACCCCCAAAAGTAACGCAGCATGTCTAAATACCCACATAAGTTACAAACCATTGATCTTTGCACGAAAACATAAAATTATATCAATAGTTCATTTTCTTCCGTAAATTTTCATACCCTTCTTGCCCCACTGCAATCAATATTGCCAACACAATACCCATTATAAGAAAATCTCTCCCTTTTTAAAAGTTGCAATAAAAGGTATAGCCATATTGATTGCCATTCAGTGAAAGACCGCATTCTTCCGCATGAAGTGTGTGTCACTTAATAATGCATGGTTGTGTATTGTAACCTTGTAATAATGTCTTCAGATGCAACTTTGAAAATGTGACACATTTTCGTAAAATGGACATTGTGTTGGCGATATTGATCACAATGGAGCAAGAAAAGGTGTCAACAATTGCAGAAACAAACAGACTATTGATATCATTTTATGTTTTTGTGCATAGACCAATGGTTTGTAACTTATGGGGTATTTAGACATGCTGCGTTACTTTTTGGGTCTTTATTTTTAGATCAGGGAAGCAGCACGGAAATGTATGAAATTGAAATCCCATTCGATTTTATTCTTACAGCTCTTAAAATGGTCTGGATTGCCAAAATCGTTCACCTTGGGTACTTTATTTTTAGAAACCCACACAATGAAATACCGCATCAGATGTACTTATCAAATACATGTGCATTTTTCGAGCTTCATTATTTTGAACGTTTGCCACTCGATATCCAATTTGCATGCCACTCATTAGGATTAGCAAACTAATATCGTACTGTTTGCTCAGATTAATGCTTATTTTTGTAAAACCACTTGTGAATTCCACGCTATACTTATTTAAACCAAAATAATGTAATGTGAAACTTCTGAAAATAGTTTAGACGTAGGAGGTAGCTCGGTTTGTTCATAATTCGTCAAAGACACGTGATTGTCGGCGTCGTATTGTCATTGAAGTTTGTACAGGGGTCAAATTTGAAATTTATGATATTGTTGCAAAAAATTCTCACCAATGTCACAGTGTTCCTCTCATCATAAGGATTCAGAAAAAGTATAGTTTGCTCTATCTGTGATGGATCGTTCAGGAGTTACTAGCAAAAAAGGTTTTAAAAAAAAGCGCGCACACACACACACACACGCACCATAAATTGGCCCGTCTCAATAGAGTTCAATGGACACGGATTCACATTCGAGTTTTAGTATGGTAACGGGAGATCCTAGATATGGCAAACTATTCTTAATATGAATCGGTTTGGTCAAAGGATCAATTTGAGACCATTTTCATTCAAATCCATGTATTTTTTTTTTTTTTGCATTTTTTGATCCCTTTAGGCCAAAATGTTGACCTTCTTACTAATATCTCATAACTTCACCAATCGGATTTGGATGAATAAGCGCCGTCGATTTACATGCTGATAATTATTCATTAAGTTCTGAATGTATCACATCTATTTGTATAGGTCAAATCGGGTTATTAACACCGCCGATTTTAAAATAGACAATTGTACGACCTAATCCGTTATAGTTGCTTGTTTTTTAACACCATAGAAATAAGATTTCTATTTTAAAGTATAGACTCTGTAGTGAGTGGCAATCAGATTCTCTCCCCGTTCGTAAAGCCACATAACCTGGGAGGTTGTGGTAATGAACGTTCTGGCCTTGGTATTATGGCATTACCATGGCAAGTGATCTGTTCAAGCGCTTTCACTTGAGGGGGAAGTCAATGCGTGCGTGCTGGCGTGCATTATTAAATTCGTTTGTTTAATAATGCACGTATGCATATTTAAATCGTATCATAATGCGCGCATGCATATTTAAATTTGAGGTAAGCATGCGTTCGCGAATGTAATTTCACACGAAAACAAAGAAAAACCACTCGAAAATAATGCTCTTGTGGTTTATTGTTACTGAAGCCACAGCCTTACGGTTAAACACCTGACTTTATAAGCGACCAACCTCTATCTTAAGGATTGAAGTTCACCTCACACGGTCGACAAAATCGCCTGTCACACATCGCCTGCATAATGTTTTATCACGACTCCAACAGTAAAGATAAATTGTTAACACAACTTTTAGTTGCTTTAATTAAGTGGAATAGATAACATGACAGGAAATATATCCTTAAATAGCTCCTCGCATCTCTCACAACTACAATAAAGAACCTAATAACGTCAAACTCACTTTGCTTGGTGAATGTCTTTTTATTGAACTTTTTCGTTTTTATTACAAATTCTCTATTATGTTTAAGAACATTCCACGACATTACGTATTCTCCAAAAGTAAAGGCAAAGGTAATAGCAATAATGAAGCAAACACTTTATTATGATCCATTAACATCTTAAGACCAAAGGCCCGACCAAAGGTAGATATGAGGGTGAGGATGGAGAAAGCTTTGTGAGGAGAAGATCATAAAAAAATGTGAGTATGAGATAGGTCCTGCAGAATAACTTACGGGCAGGCGTGTCAACAATTCACACCTTTCGAAAAAAAAATACAATGGTGTAGTGTAATTCGATCAGATTTCTGTATACATAGCCCCAATCCACAAACGAAATAGCTTCCTTGTGGTACACATTTACAGTGTTGATCAGCCATTGACCGGTGTATTTGGCGGTAGATTGGAGATGTCTGCCAGAGTTTGAGAACGAAATCAAGATACGAGTTTTAAAAGATGGTAGGGTTCGATACGTCCACTATGTTCTTGATTATAATACCGGTATTCCGTCGAAATTATGTAGTCTAAAACAATTCTTTCTTTACGGTATTCGATCATTATGTCTTCCAACAGTAAAATTAATTTTGTTCGTTCTGTAAAGGGTGTTTAATACATTTTAACAATATAATATATATATATTAAGAACTGTAAAGTAATAGTCACCTCGCTATAAATAAACAGAGTACCTGGCATATCGTCGGCCGCGCCACATATTGACGTATTTGCAAAATACAAATTTTGAGAAAAAAGGCTTTGAATATTTTACGATCTTAATTTGATCCTTACTGTTTATTAAAACATATGTTTCAAAAACCTCGTGGAAAATCACCAAAATAAGTTAAATTGCAAATATCTCTATCTAATCGATTTCCAACTTTTTTTGATATGCGAAAAAAAATATAAAATACGTCACTATGAGAAAACGACAAAATAGCAATTTCAACGTGTAAATAACAAATACGTCTCGCAAATATATTTACATCGTTATGTGACGCGTTTGCGCAAATACGTCACTATGTGAAAAGGACATAGCAACTCTACCGTGAACTGAAAAAATACGTCGTACAAATACCTCACTGAAACGGCGAATACTGAAAAATGCTGATACGATGCTATGGGCCTGCTCAGAATAGATTTTCGACAATTACGTTGTTACGTGATGCGGACAATTTAAGGTTTGCAAATACCTCATAATTTGTTAACGTTTACTAATTAAGCTATTTTAAAGTTTGAAATTTGGTGAATTTGTAGTAGTACAAAGCAAACGTATATGCCAAATATCTCCAAAAAGTCCAAAATGTGGAATACGTCACTATGTGACGCGGCCGACGATATAAGCCATGGGGTCAAAGGGAATTGCGGATAAGGACAAAGGTGGCGGAACCACTTTTGTCGCGGATGACTCTCCGATTCAAACGCAGCTCAGGAGAACATCCAATGAAACGTTGACAAAAAGAGAAACTTATCGAACTGCAATTTTCCACACTAGTGAATTGATTAGCTTAAAGGGTTGCAATATGGTGGTTTTCCAACTTTCTCATTTTTACAAATCCATTAATTTCCAAAATATGCACTTATTTTCTGTACCTAAAATTAAATTTCGAAAGACATTAAGATTACATTTCAAAATCTCCAATTAAATAACACAAAAACATAGAAAGAAAATGAATATATAAACAAACAACAACAACATTGGTAATAATAAAATAATAGTAATAATAATTACCTTAGAATGACACTTAGGGGGAAATTTTAATCATTCATTAGGTTATAATGAGCTCTTATTATTATTTAGATTAATTAATATTCATATCCTTTGTTATTCTAGTGACTTTTGTACTTTAATTTGATAAGTAATAGTCATATCCTTTGACGGACAAATAAAAATAAAACGCAAACATAGGATAACGTTAAGGGGAAACGAAATTTCGCCCTAACGTCCTATTTAGTGCATAGAAAGCCAATTTCTTTCCTTCCCCTAACCCATACATAAGCTTGTAATCAAAATATAATCATAATAACAATACATTCATTAGAGATCCACACACATACACGCACGCTTAAACAAACATGATTGTTATCAACATCATTGATGTCATGCCTTATACAGGGAAATGTGCTTATTATATCGGTGCTATTAAAAATAACTAAAAACGCAATCGGACCAGCCTAAATAACAGAGGAATAACAACTAACGTCTTTTGGTTAAGTATGTTGCAATTATACTGTTTAAAATTCGACTATTTATAGACGTTTCCATTAATTATATGGCATTATTTTTTTGCAAAATTGTAATCAAATTCAAATTAACTAAAATACAATTCTTCCGAGTAGACTATATAGATTATATTTAAGAGCTTAAGCCAAACACGCTTACAGCAATCTCTTGAGTACCTCACCACAGTTTGAAATTAAATCTTAGCAACTACTGAAGAGTATCCAAATTTATTGACGAAATAGTTGCGTAGGAGCGCTCTTATCTCTCTTCGGGGTAGCTCTGCAGGAAATAAGAAGAAAGAAAAGGAACAGAGAACATTAATATGTATCATGCCTCACAGTTTCTGTTTTAAATTTAAACATAACTTTTGAACTATTCGGAACGCCTTTGTTGTATTTCCGCTATAACTTGAATTTCAGCGAAAAATGTATCGCATTACAACAACTTCATATGACGTCATTCACATTCGAATATGTGTACCTGGTATCACTCCTGTAAACAGTGTCAATTCAGCGTAAAGCTAATCATGAATTCGTTGATATAGTCATTAATTGAACGATCGCGTTACCAATCTGGACACAGGAACATTCGGAAGTGTATTAAACTTAACATAGACTGTACACAGAGAAAACAATGAAGAAAATATATGTAAACTTGTATTTGTAAAATAACACAAGTTGTGTAAAAATAGGTAATATATAGTACCTATTTCTTACGTTAAATTGACTGTTTACCAAAGTTTGTAGGTTTTACACAAAATTGCACTGCCAAAAATGATGCAATATAAAAAAAAAAACATTAAAACTGTGTAAGATTTTGCAATTTAAATAGTGTTACTTGTACATGTTTGTTGTGTAACAAAAACACGCGGTGTCACCCCGGTGTGTGGCTTTACGTATTAACCCTCGTCTACAGGGGGGGGGGGGGGGGGGGTGCCCCTTCAGGTTTTTCCTGGGCTTGCTAAAACCCCTTTTTGGTGGCAATTTTTTAAATGTAATTGTCAATTGACATGTTCCGCTCCTTTTCATCCTAAAACAAACATCCACCGGGGTATAGATAGGATACAGGGTGATCCCAAAGTGATGGATAGGGGAGGGGGTGGCAACCACCCCCCCCCCCTTCGGGAGAGAATACCAACAATGCCTAATACAACAAAGGAACATCACAGACACTTGATTTTGGTACCAATAGATATAGCTATGGTCGTCCTCTTTCCATTGATACCAAAATGGGTACCAACATGTCCAGCATTACGTCACAATGACGTCGTAAAGTTCGCATGTCCGCAAAACTGCCAATTTCCAAAGACGCACACAGTGAAAAATTCAATTTTTCGCCAAAAAGGTTAGGAAAATAAGATTTTCATGCGTTTTTTGACTCTACTTGATGGCAAATGACTAGTTTATATAATGACAGCATTTTAGAGCTATAATAAGGTGTTTGAGTCGCTAAAATTGCGAAATATCAATTTTCCACCCTATATTCAGTATTTTCGTACTTTCCTCAACATATGACATCATGGTGACGTCATAATGGAGATGTTGGTACCTATTTTGGTACCAATGGGAAGAAGAAACTCTAAGCTATCCTTTGGTTCCAGATTTACAGGAATCGGGTGTTCAGTAACGAAAATCACAGGGGATGGTAACCCCCCCTCGGGAGTTTTTCCTTGTTACAAAAGGCTCAAGTATAGACGAGGGTTAATGTGTGATGTAATGTTTACATGTTTATTATGTAAATAAAACCGTAATGGCCGACCCCGTTGGCGTTGCAGGCAAAGCTGAAGTGGTATCGACAATTCACCACCGGTGGAGCTGGGAGAATTACATTGGCAACTTTTAAAACTTTTAATGTAGTCACAGTGGCTGATCCAGGATTTTGGAACGAGGGGGCGTGGAATTGGTTGCCAATAACAGCTACAATGGCACCGCAGTGCCGGATGGTGGGTGCGGGAGGGGTGTCCCCTCTTGCGCTGTGGCGGGGGAGGAGGGGAGTGCTGCAGGGGGTACCCCTTCCCGAATTGAGCGTCGAAAAACTAAACTTGGATTATCAATTGGAAATGCAAGTTTTTCTTTTGAAAATCTTGGATTTATGAAAATCTTGGATTATCGACCGAAAAACCTGAATTTTGGTCGAAAATCCAAGATTTTCGAATTTTCGGACATCGAGTGTTTCATACTCTCTAAAAGAGTGAAAATCACTCCAAAAAGAGTGGATTTCTACTCGTTTTTGTGTTGTTCTTCGAAGGCGTTGTCCTTCTTTAACTCCTCAAATATTTGAGTGGAAATTCGCTCTTTTTAAGTACAAACCAATCATTTTGGAGTGGTTACAAGAGTTTCACTCTTTTGGGGAGTGAAATTTTCACTCGTTTACATTTAGAGAGTACACGTGACAGAATTACGCTTAATCACATAGCCGAGTATTTGTAGAAAACCACCTCCGGGCCCTGTTTCATATAATTAAGATAATCTTTTAAGATTAAAGCGAAACCTAACAGGAGTTTATTTTTCGGAAGTTAGTTTAAATCGGTTTACGCCCAATTAAGAAAGGAATGAAAACTCAATCTAAAAGATTGAGTGAGGGAAAAGTATAAAATTTGATCGCTTCATAATGGGGGAAAGTTATACAAATTTGATCGCTACTGAATAATCTTAACTTTTATGATAGGCAGTTTAACACCTGACCCGTTTTTTTTTTCTTAGTCTTTTAATATTTTTTTTATTTTTCTCTTTTCCAACGAGGGGGCGTGACGTCGAGCCGCCCCAATGTATATCGCCAGTGAGCCACACACCATTTGCCTGATCAACATGTGTTACTGGAAGCGTGATATTACAATGGTAGTGATAAATACCGTCCCGTGACTCAAGAGTATAAGTCACATTTTAAACTTGCTGGCTATGTATTCCCAAGTCGAACGCATCGTAGGTAATAACAGTAAACCAACGATGTGTGCTAAGATGGGTCTACGACATATGTTTTTTTTACGGTAACTGGAAATGCGGGGGGTGGCAGGGAGGCCATCTATTGTAATTAGTCAAATTATATACGTAATAAAAATAATTATTTACTGAACATAATTGTTATGGTTTTTTTTTTTCACATGACAATTATATTTTATCAACATGAACATAACGAAACGTGTAAAAGTATGCACAGTTACTGTGTAGTTTACCCAAATTATTACTGAATCATGTCTTGTCTTGTTGACCCTGCACACCAACGCCCCCACGGGCTACAAATGTGCAGATTTATGGCACGCTAGAGCGGACATAAAACGACGAGTTTGACAACGCCATGCCGGCGAGTTGCAAGTGTGCGAAGCCCATGCCGGCGAGTGTGCAAGTTGGCAACGCTATGCCGGCGAGTTTTGCAAAGTTGGCCACGCCATGGCGGGATCGTTCGCAAGTCCGAACCACGCCATGCCGGCGAGGTTGCAGTCAACTTGGCCACGCCAGGCCGGCGAGTTTGCAAGTTGGCACACGGCCACCACCATTGGCCGCGAGTTTGCAAGTGGCATGCCATGCCGGCGAGTTCGCAAGTTGGCAAACGCCATGCCGGCGAGTTCGCAAGTTGCCACGCCATGACGGCGAGTTTGCAAAAGTTGGACACGCCATGCGGCGAGAGTTTCCAAGTTCGCAACGCGATGACTGCGAGTTTTATTGGATTTTATTTATTTTATTTTTTATATGTATTTATATTTATTTATAATTTAAAAGAATAAAATAACAAAAACTTTAAATTTATAATTTGTATTTATTTAGGTTTTATTTATTGTCCATTTATTTCTTTTTTTTTTAATGAAAGTCTATATTTTTATTATAGTATAGGCACTGTTTATTCTAACATGTATTTAAAATACAACGAATGTATATAATATATTAAATAATAAAATAATTTTAAGTAAATATAAATAAATAAAAATGAAACATTAAATCAAGGAATAATAAACCAAATAAATAACCAAAACAACAATCAATAAAATAAATAAAGAAACTTTATATAAATATAGATAAATACATAATAAATAAATTATAACAACTTAAAACACATAATTGAATAAACAATAAAAAAATAAATCAATAAAAATAAAAGTTGTTGTTTTGTAAATTTTTAATAAATATAAATACTAAAATAAATAAAGATAACTTTATAGAAATATAACAAGAATAAAATCAATAACATATAAAAATAGTAATAAAATATAAAAAAAATAAAACTCAAAATAAAAATCGCAGGCATGGCGTGGCGAACTTGAAAACTCGCGGCTGCGTGGCCGAAGTTGCAAACTTGCCGGCATGGCGTGGCCAACTTGCAAACTCGCCGGCATGGCGTGGCCAACCTGCAAAACTCGCCGGCATGGCCGTGGCCAACTTGCAAACTCGCCGGCAAGGCGTGGCCAAGTTCACAATTGCAAAAATCGCCGGCAGGACGTGACCAACTTCCAAACTCGCCGGCATGGCGTGGCCAACTCGAACGCGCGGCCATGGCCCGTGGCCAAAAATTGCAAACTCGCCGGCATGGAGTGGCCAAATTGCAAAACTCGCGCATGGAGTGGACCAACTTGAAATCGCGGCATGGCGTGGGCCAAACTTGCAAACTCTCCGGCATGGCGTGGCCAAGGTCACTTGCAAACTCGACGGAATACGTGGCCAAACTGCAAAACTCGCCGGCATAGCGTTGCAAAACTTGCAAACTCTCGCCGGCATGGAGTGGCAAATTGCAACTCGCCCGGCAGGCGTGGACCCAACTTGCAAACTCGACGCGGTTGTCAAACTCGACGTTTATGTCCGCTAGCGTGCCATACAGATTCACATTGCGTGAATGACGGAAAAAAAGAAATAACATTTAAGGTAACAAGCGCTTGTCTTGTTGACACTGACACCAACCGCCCCCACTGTGCTTTAAAGTGCAGATTCACATACATGCATGAGAAAAAAAGAAAAAAAAAATTAATGTTAACAAGCGCTGTCTTAAAACTTGTGGCATCAATGGCAGATTTAATTTGTGTGCGGAGGGAAGTGACAGTTGAGATGGTTATTGTGTGTTAGCGAGTAGCGGTAGCCAGTCCCTGTTTGTTCGAACGTGTGTATAAGTTAGGTAAGGATGTGGTTTTGTTGGTTACAGGTCTGTGCCCTTGTTTGCATCGAAGGTGGTCTAGTGCGATGGAGTAGTTAGTACATGGCGTCGTGAGTTTCCTTGATAAAACTGTTGTGAGCATAAACTATAGTACGACGTCTTGAAGAGACTCCCACGAAGGTCTCTAGCATGTCAGACACCACTTGCTGGTCCTTTGAAGTCATTTGCTAACCCCAAATCGAGCTGCCCTTCTTTGGATTTTTCCAGATTGTCTATATGAAGTTTTTGATATGGGTCCCAAATAGCGCTGACAGTTGAGTTATCGAGTATTGGTGGACTATGAGTTTTGTAAGCAATTTCTTGGTGGATTTAGTGCAATTCATCTGGACATTCTTCTGGGCGGCCCAAGAAGACGATTTGCTTGGATATCGTTTGTTGATATGTCTGACCCAGTAGGTTATTGAAAGCTCGATGGCCTAATAGGGATGAAGTTGAACTTCCTTAGTACAGATTCACCCATTGATGTAGTGATTTGAAGAAATTCTTCGTGTGGGTCATTGCATGATGTAGCACTTGCAGCATTGACCTTCACCAGCCAGGAAGATGCCCAGGTTAGACAACGAGTCAATATCGTTGAAGGGTGGTACCCAATCATCGAGATCGATGGACACGGAGACGATGAGGTTAATACAGAAAGAGTCTGACGGTCTCGAATGACATGATTAGGAAGGTCATTTATTATACAGTGGCGTAGCCAGAGGTAGGGCGGGGGGGGGGGGGGGCACGTGCCACCCCCCCCCCCACCGCGAGGTTTTGCGTAAAATGGTCCGTCGGTACATTTGTTTTTTTAAAAAAGTTTTTTTGGACGGGCTCGTCGGCATGATATTAAATACAGTGAGCTTCATAGATTGGTTAGATAACCGCTTAATTGGTAAATCGATACTACTATACTTACTATACTAATACACTACTACTACCATCTTTGAGTGGCGAGATGTTTCACATCAGCACAAAAACCTCACCCGGACCCCTCCCCCACCCCCTCTTCAGATTTTCGAAGATGACGTTTAAAAAAAATTGGTCAAACGGCGAGAGCTTAGCGAGCCGTTAAAAAATTTTTGTCCGGTACAATAACGTGTCGGACATCACAAATTCGTGCCCCCTCGTCAACACAATCCTGGCTACGCACTGAATTACATATTATTTTTAATGTTTTAATTTATCTCCGGAATAAAGAGGACCGCGGACTGTACCTGGGGACACCAGAGACCATGGAGAGTTTGATGAGATTGCCTATCAATGGTTACGTTTTGATGTCTCTGGTCAGAAATCGTGATCCAGACCTTGTACTGCCTATTATGCAAAGATGATCTAGTTTAGCAAGTAGGCAATTGATGTGGGACCATATCGAGGGCATTACTGAAATCCTATATACAGAGGTCAAAAATTTGTTTATTGGCATCCAGTCCTGGGCCAAATCATTGGACGAGGGCCCGGTAAGTTGTTGCCTCCTGAAAACCAGGTGTCTGTCCGCAAAGGAGTGAGAAGAATATGCTAGGTGACTCATGATGTTACTATGAATAATGTGTTCCAGCTGTTAACAAAGCATTGAATGTAAAGAAATAATTTCTAAAAGGTTAAATAAACAATGATATTAACGGTTTCTAACAATATGTTCTTATTACTTACTAATTTGGGTTGGTAAATTATTAAATAACCAATGTGTACATTTTCTTACATATTAGTTTAATAATATTTACATAATGAACAAGTACAGTTTACATAACACTATTTATTACTAAACTTATATAAATGATCGTGTCCGTGTGAACACAGGAATTAAGTTAAAATTGTAACAAGGTCACTGGGCGGAAAACATCATGGAATTTGATGGTCAAATGCAAAACCGCATATGTGCAACTTCGGTAACATGGAAAAACGATTCTATTGTCCAGTGTCTGGTCAAATAAGTTGGTGGAAACGATGAGTGTGTTTAGAGAAGTACGTAAGCGTAAGATATTTTTAAGTATTTTGTGATAATTGCAAACGACAATATCGCCAAAACTAGGTCGTTTTGTCAATGTTACCGAAATGCACAAAAAATATGTTGGTTTGCTCTTAGAGGTCAAATGCACTGAGGTTTTCTGCCCCAAGACGACAGATTGTAAACTTTTCTCAGGGTGTGGTCTTGTTCAACATACTTTTATGGCCCTGTTTTTAAAATCTGCCTGCAGACCACAGCGCCAGTTAGACAAGTGTCCGAGGTGCAGAGAAGACACAGGCAGAGGCAACCGTGGGACGTAGCTCCAAATGCGAACAGTAAACCACGTGGTTGTTAAGACCATGTGAGACTCTAGCACTTAAACAGACCAGGGCAGGATATAGTTCGAAGCCGTAGGCGAACCTAGTTTTTAATCAGTATGAGCGTGCATGAACCCCTGGTGCACGGATTGCTCGCATTTACAATGTGTTTACATTTGTGACACAATCCTCCTGTTTAAAATCCTCACAAAGAAAATCAAATTAACCATTCTCTCACCAACGACGGCACTCCTCATTAATACAAGAACCATCCCTTTTGTCCATATGTCGTAACGAGAATAAATTTCATCTGTGTAAATTTTACCATCATCACTCACAACTATTGGCTGCATGCGTCCATGGATGTGCCAATAATCGTTTATCGCGGAACTACATAAACCAACCTCGAAAGTAACAAGTTATCCCAAGGCGTTGAATCAGACCCTAGATGCGAGCTGTGGCTGGGACTCGTAATACTAAAACGCTAGGTCGATCAATGCAACCGTTAAAAAACGTTCGTTACACATATTTGGACCTAGACTCAATAGACCAGACCGGGTCATAATAGGGGTTTTGTTTGTTGTTACAATAAGACGACAATATTACTACAATGGTACTACATATGAACATTTTTATCGCTAGCCACAATCCTACCAGGATGATAGAATAAGATTCTCCCGAAGCATCAGTCTAGAGTAAGCGTTAAAAGGCTGACTCAGAGATTTTGAAATATCTTTGTTGTTTTGTGTTTTAATTAAAAGTGGTCATCTATAACTAAAGATAGTCACCTAAAATACTTAATTCCAAAGTTAGAGAACGAATCGGATTTTTCGTTTTCATCTGCGCAACTTTAGCCAGTATAACATTGCCATAGGATACTGTAATAATGGAAATTCCGGTCCGGAATTATATAAACCAAGTTGTCATTTTCTACATGGAACTTCGAATTGAGCTTAGTTATTTCACACACCTTGATTAGTATATGACAAGCAATTATGTGAATTGTTCCAAGCAAAAACGCGATTTGTTTTAAAATTGGGTGCCCTCATCTTGAAATCTCTGAGTCAGCCACAAGCCTTTATAGATTACATACAGAAATTGGAAATAGAATTGTTGTCTATAGCACGTCGTCCCAACTATGGTTATTTTACCGACTCTTTCTCGAATTTAAAGTGTCAACGTCTAACAAATCTAAACATATTCTTCATATTCCCAGTATTAATTCATATAGAGCATTTAAATTGACGTGCTTAATTGGGTGATGGACTGAATAATTCAACCTCAAGTATCGTATTTTCTTTACAAACAATCCTAAACCGGCCGTTGAAAAAAAAACCATTCTTCCTCTTGAATCAAGAAACGTTGTGGTGGGTGTGGGACATATAACTAAACAATGCAAACCAGAGCAAAATGCAGGGGGATTTTTCCACTGCTATGACTACATGAGCTGTTGCAGTCTATCTCACAATGAACTAACGGGAGGGAAAAAAAAAAAAACAAGCGGTTTGTTTTTTTTTAGTTCTTTTTCACCCACAAAAAACACAAACAAACGAATTAACCTATTGTTTTAACCTAAAGTGCGGGGAAGGGGTTGTGATACCCAACATTTATTTTTCCTCAGATTTCTCGGTTACGCAATTAATTTTTTCAAAGTTTTTTTATACTTCCTGCAGATGTATGAAAACGCTTCTCATGATTACAAAAAAAAAAAAAAAAACCCATACCTTCATTAGAATAATTAGTTGGGTACGAGGTAGGATACCCCTGGCCTACGCGAGTTTCCAAATAGATATATTTGCTAATTAAAAAAAAAGTAAGAAATCTTGAACTGTACCTCGAGGAAAATAATAATAGAAGCTAACATTTCAATTGGCCATAGGTCAAAGGTCAAAGTTCGGATTGTAATTTGCTTATCGTTAAAGTAGTTCTTACGCGTTACGTACCTCCAAATTTACTTGCGTTCATAATCAAGTGGGAAGTTGTATCCGTTGGGTGCCTTATAAACAACCCCTTTAGCGGGTACTAAACGTTTTAAAAATATTTGAGGACCTAGTAGTATACTACTAATAGTCGTCTAATGAGAGTACAAAATCACGTTTTTGAGCTTCCCATAAAAAAAAGGATGAAATATCCGCGAACACTCTACAGAGTTTTTTTTTGTTGTAGGCCTATTCCTATCAAGATACACCCCACCACTGTTATAGTCAACATCAGTGGCTTTCATATTTTAACATTAGTCTCTGGTGAGTACATAATCTATGTGTGCTGAAAATTCCAACTCCAGCGTGTGAATAATGCGGGTTCGATGTGCTACGACACATATATAAAATGTGTGTAAAAGTATTTAGAAGACGGGTTTAGCACTGATTCCTGCTTAAACAACTTGGGAACATTTAAACATTGGTTAGGATGGTACTTGAAGAACCACCACTGTTTAACAAATTTTAACAGATTGACTACGTTTGCTCAAGTGAGAGATACTTGAAAGCTATTATCCATGATACGAGATTTCAGTGATTCTTTTAATATTACTAAATTGGTCAAAAGCAGTAAAATGACAAGTATCAGGCAATATATATAGCGTTGAATAATAAAAATCCAAGGGTCCAGTTACATATACAACAACACTGGCAAAAAGATCTGCAAAATGCAAAAAACAAAACGACAAACACAGACAAACACACTTAAATTTCACAAAAGTCAATACATCTTGGATAACATAGGGAAATAAAGGTCATTCCCTAGAAAACCAAAAGTGCGAAGAAACGTGTTGCCTTTATTGCACTGTTCGGAATATGAACAAAATGATGGTGACGGTTCCTGACGACCAGCGTAATAATAGTGGGCAACAGCGCTTTGAATTCTATGGAAAAGGTGCGTTAAAAAACGTCAATTCTTATTCTTCTTCTTATTGGACGAATTGTGCAGCAAAATCCGTCTTATTAATGGTACTGTCTAGAATGGATGGATGGTATGTGTGTGTATGTGTGTAGATTTCTACACGTTGCCATGTTTTGTTTTTTTGTTCTCGAGAGATGGAGTAGCCAAATAGGATATGTAGGAGGGGCAAAACCCTACTAACAATGTATTAATTCTTCCAGGGTCCCACTGGTGTATGACAGGGGGTGGGAATGTCAAAAAAGGTCACATACCTAGATGAGTTGGAGGTTCCAAAGGTAGGTATACTTTATAACTTTAGAGGGACAAGCCCTCTATTAGCCACGTAATCATTACTCTGGTCTCCCTGAGTCCGACAGGAGTGGGGAAATATCAAAAAGATCATTATTTCACAAAATTGGCCCCTTAAGGTAGTTTAGGGGCTTTTTTAATGTAAAGGGATGCATCAGAAAATTTGAATGATAATATGGACCAGACCGTTTATGGAAAACAGTGGTGTATATTATGTATTTTTATGAAGTGGCAAAAACTTTGGTTCAGCGTGTGTAGTTCGGGATTCTGCCGTGTCGTTTGAGGGTAACATACCCCCAAAGTTTTACTATGCCTTGTTTTTCCACGATGTCGGGGTGCGGAGTGGGTGGTATGCCAAACTAACAAAAACGGCATCAACTTCCGGGGTGCTAGTCTTTTTCAAGACTAACCGGTAGGAGGGCGCTATTACGCACAGACGTGCCTAAAGACTAGGCCTGGTCCGAATATTTAAATCTAAACGACGTACTGGAATTACACTATGTTGCAGCGGGGGTAAGTGGATTAACCCCGACGGATTTTGAAGTCAATAATTTATTTTCCAAAAAATTATCAGATTACTCAAGACTAATCGAAAACTAACAGGTTTAAGAGGAGATTTTTGTAATGTAAACTGAGACAGAGATGCCTAGTAATGCAGCGTCGTACAGCTCACAAATTGACGTTTGGAAACCCCATGACCAAAAGAGAGCAGTCGGTCCTACCTGCACGTTGTTAAAGTTTTTTATGTCATTTTTTTTTGCTTCTTTGCTTTCTCATAGATTTTATTCGCAACTGACAGTAAGCCATATCGATATTGTGCCAAATTTGTAAAGGAAGGAATAGTAACCAAGGTTTGCACAGGGGGGCGGGCTTTACGGACATGTTTGCATTGATTAAAATATTCGTTGATCTTTTTTATCCTACATTTTAGATAGAATCTGAGGACTTTCAATTTCTTGCGATAGTAATTCATTCCGTGAATTTTGAATTTGCTCATATTAAAGTTGAACTTTGCCTTGCTACTTTTGATCCTTTACAGCCCATACAAAAAGTGCCCCGCGGTAGTATTATTATTAGTATTATGATAATTCAGCTTTAAGGAGAAAATATCTTTGGTATGCCACGAAAGTTGGCGTAAAGCGAAATATGTTTTCCTTTATTAATCTTTGGTTTGCGGTTTTTTATTCGTTCAAAAAGATGTATATATGTATATATTATTATTATTATTTATTATTAATTATCACCCCCCCCCCCCCCCCCCACCCCCCCCCCCCCCCCCCCCCCCCCCCCCCCCCCACCCCCCCTTAGCATTTGCATTAGTGAAGGGCTTACCTGTCCTAAGAATTCCTTCACCGTCAATTAAAAATGAGGTTTCCCCAACTCTGGTCAGTTGTGGATATCCATACAACCACATAACAGGAAGAATAAATCGGCTGCTAGCCATTCAAAATGGCGTTCCAAAACCCGCTTATTGCAATGCGCACGCAAATTTATCCGCAAAAAAAAAAAAAAAAAACACTTTAAAAAAAGAAAAAACCTAAAAAATTAAAAAAAAAGGGAAAATTAATATATAAATAATATTTCATTTACATTGCTGCAATTAAAAATTTAAAAAAAAAGTTACTCCAGTAGTTTAAGGGGCAAAACAGATTTTATAGCGCCCCAAAAATGATAAATTTATGCTACTAGTTATAATAACGCCATGGTCGATTTGATTTTTTTTCCTCCAAAATATGCGCAATGAATTAGCCAATACATAAATTCTGGGCACAAATTAAGTTACCGTTAAAAAAATGGCGCCGAAAAAAAAAAAAAAATGTTGGGTCCACATGAACCCCCTTATATACGTAATTATGATCTCAAAGCAAATCTATTATGGCTGATTCCCCGTCTAATCTTGAATACAATAAAACTAAAAGGTTCTGCAGATTTTCTGGATATTATATCTCTTAACACACCTTACTGCAATTGATACCACTTTTCAAAAATCAGGAGCGGACCCTGCCTTGGTTTAGGGAAAATTGCTCTAGATGTAAACACACAAAAACGCTACCCTCGTTTTGCGGTGATTGTCAGGTTACATGGTAGTCATTGGTCCTCATTGGGCGATAGGATATGGTGGGTTTGTATAATACACGAATCCAATCACATGGCAATGCTATGTCGGATTCAAGTGAATATTAGACTGAAACTTTTTACCCCTTCTCTGTTACTTTAATCAACCATTATTTAAATAATGTTAATGTGTTTTTTTTAAAACTCAATTTATAGACAAGTCAAAAGTCCATTTGCACAAAGATCTACAAAAACTAGATTTTTAAGAAAACATCCTATGTGCATTAACAATGATATTTTGTAAATAAAACTTTGCAATGATGTAGCAGTGGAGCCGTGGCAATAAACCTAAAATCAAATCAGAGTCAAAATCTGTAGACTGTTAAATGGATGTGTCTATAAAACAATCAGTATAAAGTTAGGGACAGACAGTGTAAGACTTCTCGAAAAGGCCGATCTCTCGAGACAAAATCAGGGGATTTATCGCTTCGAAACACTACGCCATGGCTGATAATGAAAAGGTCTAAAAAGCAATCGGGTATTAAAACTATGGAACACAAATCAGCGTGCCCCAAAGGTGAACGGCTGGCGTTAGAAAGGAGCAAGAGCTTTATGGGAACGGTCATTCAGACATCTATGACGATATTCATCTTACATAGAGACGTGTATAAGATCCTAAAAGGGAGATCCATACAATTGTATAAGGTACAAGCGTTTCACAGGTTTTTGCCGCCCAAGGTTTCTAACTTTGGTAGTCCCCGCCAAAGTATTTATGAAACCTCCGTATCTTTGAACTAAGTATACGCTAGGTAAATTGAAGCAAGCGACAATAGAAATGTGAAATTTCACCCCCCCGTCTACCAAGCCTTTTTTGTAACACGTTGTTACCGGAGGGTGGGGGGGTACGCCCGCACAGTTCTTTAAAGCACCCGATGCGTATGATTTTGATACCAGTGGAGTAGCTTTGGCCTTCCTCTTTCCATATACCATAGGGCGTCACGATGACATCATCGTGTGGCGAGTCAGCAAAATTGCATTTCCGGCAAGAAAAATAGGCTAAAATCCAATTCAGCGCTAAAAACGGTAGTAAATCGGGATTTTCATGCGGTTTTCAGCTCTAATGATGTTTTAACATAAAAATATAGCCATATTGTGCATAGATGTTTTCAAATGCTAATAAATATTTTTTTTCGCGAAAACGAGGATGAAATGGGCAAAGGGGAAAAAAAAATAATTACTTAGAGCTTTTACGTAAGTTTTTGGCGTTTAGCGGCACCGGAGCGAAGTTCACTGGGGGTGTAACCCGCCCCACCCCCCGTAAGACGAGGGGTAATCTAAAGGCCCCCTTACTTCAAATGCTGTCCATGTGGAAAAACAAATATTTTACAGATATTCCTACGAGTTTCAATAATCTAATGCTTCTAAGTCACTTCCTATATTTGCAGATTTGGCTACTTTTTGGATAGAACATAACTTGATTCTAGCCCCATGCTTAAAACGTATGTTTAATAAACGGTAAGGTTGGTCGCTTTTTTTCCAAATGAGATACCTCCGATTTTGAACCTTAGTGGACAAAATTGTATATCCATTTATGTCCCTAAAGTGTGAAAAGTTTAAAACTCACAAATGACAATGAAATTTAATTTGATCAAAAAACAAAAAAATTATGGAATTACACAAATACAAGCATGTAGAGAAATGTAAATATTTTAGGACAGACTGAAATATAGTAGTTGAATTTTATTGCTCAAATAAGACCTGATTGACCAAAGACGAAATTAGATTAGCAGATACACACTTAAACATTTATTTTGAATTCAAAATTAACCTCCCATATGATGAAAAAGCGCTAACCAACTGGGAACCCTATATATCTATATATAGCACTTGGCTTGCATGGGCATGAATCTAAAGAGTCCTATATCTCTCCCTTACATCCCTAATGCCATATTTAAAACCCCCTTCTAAACACGAATATCAACAACGCTACCTACTTTTTTCGGTGTTCGTCAGGTTGCTAGTCATTTTCCTAGGGACGTAAGGGATAATGAAAGAGCCTCCAAGCCCATATAAAACCCTGTAGTAGATATTTACGTCAGCGCCAATCCTGTTTATTTGTCGTCCAGGGCAACGCTTTAATTCCGCATGTTTTGGGGAATTTCTGGTGGGCCATGGTCCGATCGTAAATAGCTTCGTCCCCAGGGACACCATATTTTACCGGAAGTCAAAATTATGATGTTTAAAAAAAATAAAGCTAATATTTTTCTCATGTACTCTAAACTTAGGGATAAAGAAGTTTTGTTCGATGTTTTATGAGAAAAATCTGTCCCCATTTTGGTCGACCAATATTTAAATTTTACATTTACGCTATGGGGATTACAAAATCATGTTTTAGCTATCACTTAAAAAGCGGTGGAAATATCGCGTCCAAACTTTACAAGATGGGGTTTTTGAGGTCCAATGCAAAGATGAAAAGTTTAGAAAAAGTTTGTAGAACCACTTATCGGCTCCATCCCCTTTAAAGTATGCGGTACGGTGTATAGCAACAAATGCTTCTCTATTTTATCATTATATGTGATAATAGACCGTATTCAAATATGACGTCAGCCACCAGACATTGGTGGACAAGATGCATACCATTCCAGGACTACAATACATTAAGCTGCCAATCTATCCATGTTTAGCGATTGCCCAGGGATCATTGACAGGTGAAATGTATTTATAGATTGAATAGCGTCTATCCTGTCCCCCAACATGGCTGGCTATTGAATACGGTATAGAGGACATCGAATCGAAGACTTAAATGTTCTATATAATAACAGGACAGCTGATCAATTATCAGGTGAATTTGATTCGGCAAAGTTGATGTTCATTTGGAATTAAAGCAAGGCATTGTTCAACCTATTTCAGGAAAATTTACTTCCGCAACCATTCTAGTATATGCTGTTAATATCATGGGAAAATATCATTGGAAATAGCATACTTTAAGTTTGCAACTGAATAATTTACTGGAGCTCTTCTGTAAACCCTTTAACGACATATCAAATTAAGATTATAACGTGAGGTAGACAAAACTGAAACTTCTACGCTACCGAATTCATTACTAACCAGGAGTACATTCGCTTGAACTCGACGTCATCATCTTATGGAGAAGTCCCATGAGTCGATGACCGCCTAGTGTTTCGAGGGCGTAGTCCTCGTGCGTCAAGAATTCAGTAACGTAAAAAGTTTCAGCTTGAACTTTCCACTGCAAGTTTTATAAACTCCTAAACAAATCAGTCCGTAATTCGAAGTTGATTATTTTACTTCATCCTGTATAAGATCAATCCGAATATAAATTTCCTTCCTTTGTATAAACAACCCGTACAATAATAAACTGTCCGATGTCCGTTACTTGGGGGAAATGAAACAATGACAGTGGCTACTGTCGCAAAGTAACTTATAATAAAAGCAATACAACCTGATAAAGAATTGAAATAAGAAAGAGTGATGATACACTCCAAATGTATAGAGTAAATTATTGATCAAAGTTGAGTAAACCTTACACAAACTGAGTATATTTTACCCAACAATAACTAGCTTTAGTCAACCATGAGTAAGGTTCACTCAACTTTTTACTAAGATTTTACACTCAACAGTAAGAGCTGTGACATTTTTTACTCAACATGAGTAAACAATTTTGCATGTAGGGCAGGAGAAAAAAAGACAAAGAGGACAAAATAACAGAGCAACATTTAAGCACAATTAACTTTCAGACCAACATATAATGTTATTTACATCACACCACCACGTGTAAATACGAATAAAATGTGCTTGTTACTTTCCTAGCTCCTTAAACATGATCTTTTTTAACCGTGCTTATGACAACACTGAAGATCTGGCGGAACTGCGGAGGTTGTGAAGAAGCATAAACGTAACGCGCGAATGCTTATTCTTGCGCCCTGTCTATTGCATCTTGTCATAGTAGAAGGATCTTGAATTATTATGCGTAAGAAATAGACGTTCTCGAATTAGCGTTTGATGGCTCTTCTGCAACCTCCTAAGTGTTAGCGTATAGTGGCAACGGGCTGGATTACATTCTGCTGAAAAAAATAAAATAAATTTCGCGCCATGTTTTATTTTTCTTCTTTTTCTCTCCTGACGTTCTAATTTCATCTTTCTTTTATAACTCTGCTTACCCTGTTTTAATAAATTTTCAGTAACGTATGCGCTCCATCTTCCAACATCATTGGACGGCTATCAGGAAATGCTTCTTGACCCCTTGTCTCTGTCCATGCTAGGTCTCCTCTAACTTCGCTGAAGCGGTCTCCCCGTCTTCAGCGAGAGAATCTTCGTCAATCTGATAGTTCTTCTCCGCTTCCGCAGACCATCCTCTTACCTTCGTTAATCTATCTTCGCTTTCAAAGTTTGGGATATGCCCTTGAACCTTAGATCTCAAGTTTGCATATCTCTGGCCACTGATCACTCGTTTGCTCTGAAAGTGACCTCGTTTAATACCCCGCACGTTCTCTTCGAAAATCAGTTCGTTTCATGTCAGGCTCATTCCTGATATTAACGTCTGTTCGTCCCTACATTAACTGGGCCTCCTGTCCAAATCGGTCGTCTACAATGGCCTCAAATGCCCGTTTTGATTTCGCCTCATCGTTAAACATAGCTACTGTTTCAAGGGCCACGTCTTTTTCAATCAGCCTTCCCCGCCACCTCTGGAATGCAAACGTTTTTTCCTTCATTTCATCAAATACATCTGAAGTTGCCTGGCCTAAAAGTGCCATCCAACCCAGCATCACAAGTAAAAAATACTGCTGGCACGTTTTGCATAGTCCGTCATCATCTTGTTTGAGTCTGTGTAAACTTCAGCACCTGTAATAAGACGATAAAAATGTATTCTTTAAGCTAGGCTAGTTATTAGTCTATCCTAGTATACAATCCCTGATTGGATTTGCCTATCACATATCGAAATGTCAATGGGCGCGCTAAGATTCCGTAAAGAGAACGGATTGAACGGATTGACATTTTTTAAAAAACCAAAAAAAAAAACCGACATTAACCATCTACATGCTATTTTAAAATTATTTTCATCACGCCGTGCCCGCGACAGCATTAAAGTAACCATACAAAATCTATCTACTGTCAGAATGTCGTTAAAAAACACTTGTTTCTGAATTAATCGCGCCTCTAAAACTCAAAATTCAAGATACTGTTCACAAAATGTAGTGTACTGTTTTTCGAAATTTTGCAATTTGACTTGGAACGTGAGGAAAAGAGTAATCAAAAATTTAAAGGGCAAACATTTTCAAACCATACATAATGACACATTTTGCTCACTTTGCACGAGCAACCGTTCTTATCTTATTTTAAATAAGAAGTTGGGAGATTGCCGTTTTGTTTTCGGCCACAAGAACTGCAAACCCAAAATGGTTATTCACGCAAGACGTTCTCGAATTCTCACCAAAGCAATGTTGCCATTTGGTCGAGATTTTACCGAACGAAAGTTGATATTGCTTACTCACACTCTGCTGATCACGCGTAGATTTCATATACCTTCTGTTTAGATCCTACGACGGATGTTTAGCCCACAATCCTTTTGTATCGTTAGCGTTCGCAAACTCTGAAGCTGTGAACTTTGTTCTTCAACGTATCGATCAACTGTTAATACTCAAGGTTCAAATCCTTCTTGCGGTGCAAACCCATTTACTCTAACTTGAGGAAAACGCATAAAGAGAGAAAGATCTCCCTAAAATCATGTTTTGTTAGTCAAACGGAAGTTGTGCATCTCATTTAAAATCGCGTTTCTTTCTCAGTCCGATGGTTAACTTAAGTGACTTAGAGAAATTCGTTACTGAACTAGGACACAGTGATATCAAATAAATGGAGCCTTGTAATCCGCTTTCTTAATTATTTGTTGACTCTTTGTCAAATTAAAGGCATGTAATGGATATGCTTTTAATTAATGGAAGAAGATGAAGGAGATTGGGCATT